>PVIC010013389.1:0-38142 GCA_004025085.1 Thryonomys swinderianus
GGAAAATCCAGTTTTAATAATTTTTTTATTCTTAGTTTCCTAGATGAGGACAAGGACTTTTGCTTCTGTTATGAAACTCACATTTTAAGCTTACTGAAAGATTTAGAACCAAGTTTTCTATAATCTTCTTTAAACGCCAAACCATAGGTTAAAATATTTTTAAGCCACAAATTCACAAACTTTATTTTTCAGTTTTCAGTGTTGTCCAACATTGTTTATTGTTATATAATGTTGAATACGGAAATTCTAGAAAAAATCCATACCATAAACTTTCTAGACCTAGAATGAGAAAATATGTAGAAAGATGAGGCTTAAGCTTCATACTTGAGACATTACTAAAATTCTCATTTTCAAGCTATTTATGTTATTACACATATTAGTGTGTCACTAAACTATTTATAATAAAATTATGGGGGCATCCTACAGAAATTTATGGCTTAGGAGAAAATGATTCAGTTTTGTAAGTTACTTGGCAAAGGAAAAATAAGGTGGAATAAAGTGGAACTGAGTTTGCTACAGTGGTTTGTCTTGCTATAAATGTATGAATGTTCTTTCCATAATTTTCCCTTTTCATGTGTTATTCTTTTTTTTTGAGACAGGGTCTCGCTTTGTAGTTCAGGCTGGCCCTGAGCTCACTATGTAGTCCAGGCAAGCCTCGAACTCAGCAATCCTCCTGTCTCTGCCTCCTGAGTGCTGGGATGACAGGCGTGAGCCACCACACCCGGCACTGTGGTATGTGGTATTGATTGTTGGTGGGTGTGAGTCTCCACACCCAGCATTGTATGTGATTACCAGGGATCGAACTCAGGACCTTGTGCGTGCAAGGCAGGCGCCGGAACCACTGAGCTAACCCTCCAGCCCCATGTGTTATTCTTATAACCTCTGCTTTTGTGTAATTGTCAAGTGTATTGTTAACTGTTAATCCCGGTGTTTACTAACAAAATAAACTCTTTCCAGAAGTAATTACATTTTATGTTAACCTAAAATCCAAATGAATGTGTCCTGATTGAAATTGTATAGCATAGATCAACATTCTGATACATGGAGTTTGGCCTGAAGGTTAATCAAGTTAAATTATTTGGATGAACACGTGTACTCCTGGTATCTCCAGCCTACTAAGCTTTAGAGATGTTAATTTGTTAAATTCAAATCCATTGTAAGCAGCAGCCTTCTGTTCGGAAAAGATTAAAGTGAAGCTTTAGAGCAAGACTTTGACATAGCTTACACTTTGGAGTTACAGTAGGCAACCACATTATTGTCTGGAAACAGAAATGTTCTTAATGTAGAGACAGTACTTTCAGTGAGGAAGGAAGGAAAAAAGGAAGAGAAGGAAGGAAGGAAGGAAGGAAGGAAGGAGGGAAGGAAGGAAGGAAGATGAACAAGAAGATGCACATTCCTGCTCTTGATAAAAAGTAAAATGGCCAGGCCAGTGATGCTCAGAGTTGTGGTTCATTGAAGAGGTATCAAAATTAAACAAAGAAATCCTGGCAAGAATGATGAAAGAATCATGAAGAGTTGCTGATTCATGTTTTCAAAATATTTATTTATAGCTCTTAGATCACTTCTCGGCCTTTTGGCTAAGATCAAGTGTATTTATAGCCCTTAAAAATTTAATCATAGTGTTTATCTAATTCCCAGGATAAAATAGTTATCATGTTCCTTGATGATAAATAAAATGGGATTGGGGTTTGAAAACACTTACAAAAGACAACCAGCAAATCATAATCAACTTATTTCCCAAATATTGATAACTATATTTCTCTTAATTTTCATAATGATCATTTGAACTTACTTGGAGTTGTAAGCCTTTTATGTACAAAAGGTAAGAACAGAAAGATCTGTGAATTTTTCCTATAGTGAGGACCATACCCAGCTGTCGGGAAGATAAACCCTTTAAATACATTTTCCACAAGAAAATAAGCAAGTGTTAAAATGTGACAAGACATGAGAATGTTCTCTTGAGAAGGATTTCCTTTTTTTAAATTGAAGTCTTTATTGGTACATTTTATATACAGCTCACAATCACACTCAACACTGCGGAATTGGTACCAGTATAGGACAGAAGTTAATTCTCATTTTTACCCATATCCCTACCCACTCACAACCCTCCCACCCCTTATATACATGCTATTTCTTTTTCTTTCCAAATCATATTTATTCTTTCCCCTCATTACATTCCCCCATCACATTCCCTTTGAATATTTCCTATTTCACAAAATCTATCATACATTCTAGAACTATTTACATCTACAAGTTTTCATACGTGAGAAAAGACAATATTTACATATCTGTGATCCTCAGTGTGTCCTCAAGGTGTATCCATTTGCACATCAAATGGAATATTACTCTTCCATAAAGAATGACAAATTTCATTCATTTATGTGCAAATGGATATACCTTGAGAAGGATTTCTTTCATAATGGGTCAAGTATTTTCCTCCTTTCCCAAATAGTATTCCTTAGGATGCTAATTAAGTTTTTGAGACATAAGGATGAAAGCATGTGTTCCCATTCCTCAAAGTATGTTTCTAGAGATGTTAATTTGGTGTTTAATGAAATATGTGTTTCAAGATCAAATAAGTTTTAGAAAGAATAGTTTAAATTAAGTGACATATCTATTTAACAGACTGTCCCTAAACTTTGTGGTGTTAGAAATCAAGTTTTGTATTTCTTCTCAATCCATGAGTTACTGATTTCTGTTCATTTTATCGATGGCTACTCATTTGAGTTGGCATCTGGTGCCTAGACTGGAGATAAGTGTTCCCAGACTGGCAGAAGTGCTCTCTGAAAGGGCAAGAGGAGAACACCAAGGCCTTATGGGGTCTGGCTCACATGTTCTATAATATTATTCTTAATATATTTAATTAGCCAAAGAAGTTCCAAAACCTGCCAAAATTGAAGGTCTTACTCTTTTTTTTTTTTTTTTTTTTTTTTTTTTTTTTTTTTTTTTTTTTTTTTTTTTTTTTTTTTTTTTTTTTTTTTTTTTTTTTTTTTTTTTTTTTTTTTTTTTTTTTTTTTTGAGACAGGGTCTCGCTTTGTAGTTCAGTCTGGCTCTGAGCTCACTATGTAGCCCAGGCAAGCCTCAAACTCAGCAATCCTCCTGTCTCTGCCTCCCAAGTGCTGGAATTACAGGACTTCTTACACTCTGGTTGAGAATGCAGATGAGTATAACCATATGGGAAACAGTGTGGACATTCCTCAGAAAAATTAAAGGTAGACTCATTGTGAAATCCATCAAACCCACTGCTGGATACATATTCAGAGGATAATGAAATCAGTGTGTCAAAGAGGTAGGTGAAATGAACTAGACAGAAAGACAAATACTATATTAATTCACTCATAGATAGCAGCTAAAAAAGTAGAACTCATAGAAACAGAAGAGAGTGAGTATGCGTTTATCAGAGGCTAAGGGGTACAGGAGATTGGATAAGAATCCTGGATGTTAGTTATTAGCTAACTTAAATGCATCTAGCCTATTTCATTTTGATTTTGCACTTACAAGAAGTGATTAATAAAAGTATTATCTAATATTCCTCTGAGTATGAAATGAAATACACTCAGAGTGACTGGTCTAAACTGAACCTCCATAAATGGACATTGAATTCTCACTACTAACACTCATTTGATCCTGGGTGTCTGTTCTCAATGCTTTCCTTTCTTTTCATGCCATTCTTTAGAAATAGTGACTCTTTGCCCTCTCATTTTTTCATAATTCAGTTTGACCTCTATAACGAACTCTTTTTGTTCTCAGACTGTATGAAAATCAATTTCTCAAAGTTCATCCCATCTCTGTTGTCAAGGCTCTAGGGATGTATGAGGGGCATGGGGCAAGAAATGAATATTTCAGAATCTCAAACCACATGTAGAGGTGACCTTAATGAAAGAGGATGTGAGTGATTCTCAGAGCCAGATAAAGCTGCCTGCTTAGGAAATAATTACCTACTGAGGCATGGAACTGATTAGTCTTGGATTAGAGAAGCCAGTTCCTCTGATGACAGGCTTGGGAGTCCAAAAACCCCAGTGCAAAATGTGAGACCAGGGGTTAGTTTAGAAAGCACAATGGAGTAATATACTTATGCTTTAAAATAAGCTCATGTCCATGGGCTGGAGCTTTAGCTCAGTGGTTCCAGTGCATGCCTTGCAAGTGCAAGGTCCTGGGTTCGATCCTGGCAACCACACAGAATGCTGGGCATGGTGATTCATGCCCACCAGTAGTCAGCACCACATACCACAGTGCCAGGCATGGTGGCTCACGCCTGTCATCCCAGCACTTGGGAGGCAGAGACAGGAGGCTTGCCTGGGCTACATAGTGAGCTCAGGGCCAGCCTGAACTACAAAGTGAGACCCTGTCTCAAAAAAAAAGCTCATGTCCATTAAAATAAGTTATGAACACTGTAGTTTGCTTAGAAATCTCTTTACATATATGGTTTGGAATATTCTTGTTTGGCTGTGAATATTACCTTAGGGTACTGAAGCTGAGAGAGACATAACATTTTGGCTTTTCTGGTGCTGAGGTAAGACTGTGGTTTTCTGTATTCTTTCTGTGGGAGGTTATCTGTTAGTCTGGGGTGTTCTGGGGAAAGATGTTAACCTTCTGGATATGGCTTAGGTCCAGAATGCTCCTATCTCATGGTGTCAAGATTTGAGGAAGTTCTGCTTTGTTATTATTACCATTGTTGTTTTTAGACAGGAAAGTACTTGGAAAAGGATAAAATCATTCTAGGTTACTTGTAGGATGGACAGTGAAAAATTACATACATGGACATTTCTGGGTGTAATTACTACATTGGGGGGGGCTGTGGAATGTGAAAGGAAAAATATGTATGCTTACTTTACTTTCTTGCATCATACTAGGGTTTGTATTCAAGAAGAACTAAGCCATATTCCCAGCTATTTTTATTTTTTAAATTTTGAAGTAGGTTCTCACTAAATTGTCCAGTGTCCTCTAACTTGTGATATGCCTTCCTCAAGGCCTCTTGAGAAACTGAGGTTACAGGATCTATGCTTCATCATCTTCTTTTCAAAGATTAACAAGAACTTGTCCTCCGGCTTGTGGTTAGAAGGCAACCTCACCTCAACACCTATGTGGATGATCTCCCACGTTATATATTACTTGCAGGTTGAGTTTGATGTGAAATAAAGATTTCTTTCACCAAATACTTAAGTATCTTCAATAGTGGTCAGACTGTTTTTGAAAAGCTGACAATTTTAATCAAATGTAATATAATTTCATTGCATAAAACAACATTTCCAATATAGCTGAGCATCAAAGTTCCTACTAGATTTTACATCTTAACTAGTCTATGAAGGGGGGGGGGAGAGCTGGGCCAGAAACACTGAAAAGGAGTAGATAAATGAGTCCAGAGTTGGAACAAAGAAACTGGGAGCTATGTTCTGACTTTAAGAGATGGGATAAGATGGGGTGATATGAGAGAAATGCTTGTGAATGAAGATGGGCTTTGAAGATCATGATAGCTGCCCAGAAGAAATTACAGAGGTAAAAGGAAATTAGAGAACAGAGCATGATGCTAATACAGAATAGTAGCAATGAAAAAATATGCTAGAGTTGGGATGGCCTCAGAATTCTACAAAAACCACACATGCAGAGTTATGACTGAAAGTGTCTGCTGTGTTTGGAATGGCAAAAGGAAATTGGAGCTGATATGTGATTATTTTCTCTGGCTTGACAATTTATTTCTAGGTCAAATCCCCCATAACATTAATTCAAATAATTTACATGATTATATCATGTTTAAAATAAGTGAGAATCTGAGCTAAGTGACCACTCAATGTACAAACACCTTTACCTCACTGTCAACAGTTTACTGAGTAGTATCAGCTACTATTGATGCTATTCAGCTGCCTCAGAATCAATGCACTGGTAGGGTCCCTCTGAGGATGTACATGAATATCAAAATAAAAAAGCTAAATATGTCTTTGAATTTACATCTTCCAAGAGGGAAGAGATCTGCAGCCACTCAGCCTTTTCTCTCAAGCCTTCTGGGTTCTGCATGTGGAAGTTGTGTTTTTGAATTGTGCCAAATTGCTCTTGTGTTGCGCTGTATAGCTTTTCTTAAAACTAAGAAAACTTGGCTCTTTTGCATGTTGTGAGTTTGATCATTAACTCTAAACTCAAAGCCACTGTTGCTGTTCAAGCTGAGATCAGCAGATGGCAAGATTCTTTGTGACTGGGAATTGGTAAGTAAAGCCTTTGGACCCTGTGAAGTACCAATGACCTTTCTTGTAATGCCCTTGTCACTTGTATCTTACAGTCATCTTGGTAGATCTGTAACATTCTGAATATAACCATCCTTCCTCTTTGAATTTGTTTCCTTCTTAAATTCTACACCATAATCCTGGACCTTCTTTTATAGAGATAATATTTCTATTTTCTGTTGAGGGTTATCTCCTAAACTGTGAGAATTCTTCTGAGATACAATCTTTTGTCTCTTCCTACCTACCAGCTCTCTCAGGCAGAGGGCAGGATTGCAGTGTTTACAATAGTTTTCTCTTGCCTTGTAACAAATTATCTTAAATTTAGCAGCATAAAGCAACACCTGCTTGTAATCACAGTTTTCCTGGATCAAGTGACTGAGGAAAGCAAAACTGGGTTTTGCACCAGAGTCTCACAAGGTCGAAATTAAGTTGTGAGTCAGGCCTGCCATCTCATTTGACTTGGTGTCTTCTTCTAAGCTCTCTTGAACTGTTGACAGAATTCATCTTTTTGTTCCTGAAAAATTTGTGGCACTTCAAAGCCAGGAGCAAAAGAGCTGCTTTGATTCACTCACTTCTGGACCCTTAATAAAAGAGTCTAATTAAGTCAGACCCATAAAGGAGAACTTATGATTAACTTGAAGTCAGCTGAGTAGGAATCTTAAGTAAACCCGAAAACTCTCTCCACTTTCATCATACTTTACTGTAGAAATGAATTATAATCTATGAATGTACTAAACCATCAACAAATCATACTCCTTATACTGATGGTAAATTGTGTGATATAAACATAACATTTCAACAGAGAGGCTTCAGAATAGTAAAAACCAAAATTTTGGTATGGAGCAAGAAACAGGAGTGAGTTACCAGTCATATAATGAAATGGAATTATACACAGGGACAGAAACCACAGGTTGTCTCAGAATTCTCTCTACCACAATACTTACTGCTTGTAATTTTGGCATTTCCATTGAGTCCAGGAACCACATTTCCAATCACTAGATTCCAGTTTAAAATAGTCCTGCCTGGCAATTCTTAGAACATCTCTTAACTTTCTTTGGAAGTGCTTATGCATTAAATTTATAAAATAAGAAAAAAAGTCATAATAATACATCTAAGAGCTAAAAATAGCAATGATCATGAAAGAGTTCTGGAAGAATTCACACGAAATTCAAAGCCACTTGAGTAGATTTAGCGAACATAAATTCACTTGATTTTGGAGGGTCAGAAAATCTGTGTATTTGCAGGCAAGGCACATAGAATGCACTTTTATCTTTCCTTTATTGATACCTTGATTGTGGAATCAAAGTTTATGGCAACCAGATAACCTGGTGACTATACTTAAACAGTTGAGTTCTGCATCTGATGTTGCTAATAGACACTGGCATCCTTTTCTACATTATTCAGAAAAAAAAGGCAGGACATTTTTTAAAGCACAGTAAAATGCAAAACTAATTGTGCATCAGTAAAATTCCACTTCAGAAAGTGGAAGGAGCAGGATTTCTGGGAGCAATGAAGATCGGAACTATTGGCTCCAAATTAGTGTTAGTAAGGGAAGCATGTGATAGAGGAACAGCCCACCTAATCTAGTTAGACAAATGCATGCTAGACATTGGAAATTGGGTTTAAAATAATACCTGTGACACTCAACGTGTTAGGCCTTTGATCTGGAAAGAGGTGCTCTTAGACAAAGTCTAGCACTCTATCTTTCTGCACATGTCAAGAAAAAAGGGGCAACACAGAGTATATGTCTAGACACACTGCATCATAAGGCAAAGGACCCACCCACCATCCTCAAGGCTTAGAGTGCATTCTCTGGAAAATGTTCTATGGGCATCAAAATATTCAGAAGACTGTTATGTTTTTCTATAATCAAATGAGAAGATATATGTATATGTAAATATACATAGATTTTTCTCTACGTATATCTTCTATATCTAAGTATAGCACACCAAAAGAGGTATCCCTGGTGCTGTTTTAATATATTAACCTTTATGTATCCCACCCCACTTCCTTACCTACATTCCTACCCATACTTCTCTTGTCTAGTAGTCAGCCTACCTTAGCTCACTCCCTTTCTTATCATTTTTGCTGACACAGCAACTAATGAAACAACTTGAGGCTTCAAAATTCTCTATTTACTTAGGTTTAAAAGTATAATTTTCCTTCATAACATATTCTCATTTCCTTAGGGTCTTCTACTAGCACCCTAGGGATAAAACACAATTAACTTTTAAAATTCAAATTATCTACACTTATCCATGTCTCTAATCTCTGTAAATGGCACTTTTCTCTACTCAGTTGATTTCAAAACTTCAAAATCTTTCACTAAATTCTATGTAACTCACTTGATTCTTTTATTAACTGTTGTTAAGGCATTATAAAGTAATTATTTCTTCTATCTTTCATTAGCTGTCATTATGACATTATAAAAGTAATTATTTCTTCTACTCATGTCTTTGTGCACCTCATGAGTAGAGTATTGAATCTTTAATAGTCCTCTTTTTATTATGTTCCTATATGCAAGATTTCTCCTTTTTATGTAGCTTATTTTTCCTTTCTTTTTAGAGTATACTCTGGTTTTCCCACTCCACTGATTATTATAGATATCACCTCTATCGCTTCTCGGCCTTTTGGCTAAGATCAAGTGTAGATATCAACTCTAAATTGTTGAATATGTCTCTTAATTTGCTATTAATATAAAATATGCAGTATATATGTAAACATTTAATGTACATAAATAATTATGAGATATAGTTTGTTATGCTTATTACTTTTTAACTCTGTACAATTTTTATGCTCCATAGATATACCATAAACATAGACATGTTGTGAATGTACCTCATTTTCCTGATATATTTCCCCATGATAGACACTGATACTGCTCATACTACTCTAAAAATGCGAATGTCTTTCTACAAATCTCCCCACAGACCTAGTTCATGGAAAAGAATCACATATACACACTCATAGAACAAGATACAAAGATAAATTGTAAAGCTTATTGTTTAAACTCTTACTGATATGAAAAGTATGGAAATAAGGAATACACAATCCCTTGATCTTTCATGGTCCCAGACTTCAAACCTTAACATAGAGAATTTATGTGTAGCATAGCCGGTGTCCCAAAGAAAGGCTCAGCCCTGTCTTGTTATACATATTTGCAGGGTTGAGGGCAAGTAATATGTAAGAGGAGTGTCTTGTTACAGAGGAAGTGATTTGATCCAGTAGTTTAATCATAGTGTTCTGCTCTGGCATTTGGATTTGCCAGACAAACTGTGAATGAGACTGAATAGTGAGGTTTATGTATGTTTGTACTTCAAAAACTTAGAGAAGAGTTTCTCTGATAATGAACAATCGTGTGTGTGTGTGTGTGTGTGTGTGTGTGTGTTGTATGGGTATTTTAAATTGCACTAAATATGACCACTTCTTTTACAAAGGTTGTGAGGGTGACAGCTTCACTAATGCTAAATGAAGTTTCTTATTTTCTCAAGTTACATAAAAATTGCTCTTAGGTTACTTTCAAGTTTCTTTTTTCTGTCTATTTGCCTACATTTGTATCTTCACATGGTTTCTTTTCTCTGATGCCCACCAAAGTGGAGTTAGTCCAAGTTGAGTCAAATCCTCACTGCCATTTAGATTTCTTCATTTAGAATGGTTTGTAATGTCCTTTACTCATATATTGTTTGACTTTTTATCTTTTCTTGTTAATTTGCCTGAGGTTCTTGTATCTTCTAGATACATTTTATTCTATAGAGCTTTCTAGCAGAAATGATGGATTTCGATCATTTTAAGGGTATTGAAACTTATTTTATGGCTCACAGAAGTTGTAACTTGGAAAATTGTCCAAATACACTAAGGTGAATATATAATTGTCTGTTGCTGCATAGAGATGTAAAAATGTTTACTAGGCTTAATGATTTAATGCTTTTCAAGTTTTCATTTATTTGTTATGATTAACTTAGTTATTATATCCATTATCAAAAGTAAGGTGTGGAAATCAGCTATTATCCAGTTGTCTCCTACTCTTCAATTCTGTGAGCTTTTTCTTAATACACTTTGTGACTCTGTGCATGCATGCTTGTAATTAGTATGATTTTTAAAGAATTGTGCCTATTGTAAAATATTTAAAATCTTGTGTTCTACTTCTTGCTTAGAACCACAAAATTGACCAAAGATGAGACTCTATGACCACAGCTCTTTTCTAGCATTGAACACACACCTAATCCAGCATATATACCAAATTTTTTAATCCAAGAAATATCTCAAAGCTTTGTAACAGTCTATGAACATTCCATTTTCCAGTTTTATTTTTAAAAGTGTTTTTGGTCAACCTCTTCACTTCAGTTGGCACCTCTATGATGTTAAATAATTGTTACTGTTCTGTTGTTTTTCTTGTTCTCACTTGCAGTTTGGACACACTGACCTCTGAATGAGGCCAAATAAGATACACTTAGGGAACACAGTTATAGTGATCTGTCATAAGGGAAACAGTGGGCTGTTCTTTGAAAATAAGGCATTTGGTGGATTTTAAGTTAGTGATGTTCCCTCCAGTGGCTCCAAGACTCCTAAAGCTGCAACAATAAATGCCTTCAAAGCCACCACAGAGTTAGGAAGAAGAGATAAAATCTGGACAGCCTAAATCACTGAAGAGCTCACTGCTCTCAGGAAACTAAGTTGGTTCTCTAAAATAAAGACTACTTCAATTTTGGAAAGACTTCTTTTAGTTTCTCAAATTCTGTAATGTTAATTTTGACTTTGTTTTGGTCACTGTCTTATTACTATCAAAGAAGGGTTTCAGAGGTTCTTGCTTTGTCATCCCAGAATTTAATGTAAGTTTATTCCTCATTTTAGAATGGTTTCTATCAATGACCAGAGAGCTTCTCAAGTCTTATAGTGAGCATTCTTGCTATATCAGTCAAATGCAGTTACTACCCAGTTCCTAGGAATTGCAACTCTTGACATTTCCAGACTAGGACAAATTCCAATAGTTGAAGACTTGTGTGAATGCACATTTTTGAGACCTAATGAAACTTACCACATACAAAATTTGGTTAGTTTAATATATTGAACTATAGTCATAAATTATGTTTTAAGACTGTCAAAACTTGGAAAGGATTTTGAGAAAGCATGTTGTAAGGTGTAGTTTATAGTAGCTGTACCTCATCTTGGTAATCATTCTGATGAAGGTAATTATTAGGAAAAAGCAGACCAACATGTAAGAGTGTCTCACTGCTTACTTATATCGCATTGTGGCAAGTTTTTCAAGTTACAGACTTATTTGTTTCTCAACCTTTCTCATAATTAGAGCAATTTCAGCTGTGCTTCACTTTATCAGCATCTTTTCTCTTGTTCTTATCTCCATGGAATATCATACAGCAGTTAGTTTAGATTAGGAACAGGGTATGTAGTCAAGAGAATTTTAAGTGGAAGAATTCTGATTTTTTAGCTCTAGAGGCATTGAATTCTTGCCCATCCTTCCATTTGTTCATTCATTTATTCATCTGTGCCACAAATGTATGTTGAATAAGAATATGTGGAATTCTAAACTTAGATCTTAAGGGAACTAAATGCATTAGAATTAGATACTTGAGTCCTGGTTGGAGAGAGGTGAACATTGAAGGCTGCAGAATCCTTTATAAGAGGGAAGGAAAACAAAGAGATGTAAAGAACAAATTTTAAAGAATACTCTGAGTTAGGCAGAAAAGAAAAATTCTTAATAAATCCACAAATTCACTTGATTGTTAAAGAGATCTTTCTTGTGAAAGATTCACCCTCCAGAACTGAAAAATTTTTCATAACCACAGAGAATATTGATATTCTGAAAATATGGCCCCTGGGCCAGCAGGAAGCTGCATATCTGGGAACTTGCCACAAGTGCAATGTCTGATTTCTGCCTACAGAATTGGGAAATTTGGGGTTGAAGCCCTCAAATTTAAAAAACCTGCTAGATGATTCTGTTGTACAGTGAAGTTTGAGAACCTATGCTATATAATAAATTATATTCCTTGAGCCATAGAAATAATCCCTGGAGACTTTTATGTTTCTGTGGAGAACAGGCTGATTCAGGGATAAGAGTAATTTGGTTTGCTTCTAAATTAATGAATTTCTCTCTCTCTCTCTCTCTCTCTCTCTCTCTCTCTCTCTCTCTCTCTCTCTCTCTCTCTCTTTCTCTCATTAACTGAGGCAAGAATTACTACACTAAAGTGAGGATTCTGCTAGGGAGAAATTCTGTATTACTAGTAACACCAGTCACAGATAGGAATGATCTTAAAACATACAGGAAGCACCTTAAATATCTGTTGTATTGTTTCAAATAAGATCATTTAGCATTTTAATTACAAAGGTAAAATTTTACAATCGAATTGGGTTGGAAGATATTCAGACTTAATTTTCCATGTCCACAGTCTCCTCCAGTGTGCAACAGTGAGAAATGAAGCTGAAATGAATCTCCCTATAGTCTTGTGAGAAACTCAGTGATAAACAAGATTCAATTTTATGTTGAACCAAGGAAAAAACAAATGGCTCACACATTTTAGTATCCTTCTGAAAAGCCAAACCAACAAACAGAAATCTAACAAAATCTTACCTGATTAAACCAGGATTTTCTGTACACATGTATCACATTTTAGAAAACACAAAACAAAAAATATTATGGCATCCTTTTATGTAAAATAGAATGAGTCCCAGTTAAATTAAACACTGATTGAGGGGGAATACCTACTCTTCACTGACCTCATGTTAAGACTGTCTACTAGGCTGTCACATGGAAACTTGTTTGGTAGTTGTTATCATATCTATTTTGCAGAGGAGAAATGAAAGAATCAGGAAAATAAGGGTTTATTCAGTAAGACCATTCAGATTGTAAGTAGTGGAAAGTCAGGATTCAATCTAATTCATACCTTCAATCAATGCCTCTATAATTTACTGTTAATGTATAGTACTACCAAGAATCTGGAGTTTTGAGAATCTTGCAACTCCTGGGTTCTAATATTTTAATTTTGATATACTTGATATTAGTTCTGAAAATTAAACTATAGCAATCACTTTATGCTGGCTTATCAGAGCTCTGGAGATAACATTTCTAAGTTTTCAGATAGCTATGTTCAGCCCTTCCAGCCAGGGCTGATGGAATTTTTCCTCTTGATACTTTATTATTATTATTAATTATATAGCTGGAAATAAGAAACAGTCTCCCTTCTGGATGCACCAGGAGTTTTAGTCCTGTGATACAGCACAAATGCAAATAGAGAAATGAAGAGGTACAGATTTGAATGTTTATAGAGTTCTAAGGCAACCCTTGAAAATCTCCTCTTTTGTGGATGATTCCTGGTACTTTGCATGAAAATCCAATATTCTAGCTACAGAAAAGGGTCTTGAAAAAGAAGACTTAAAGAAAGTAACATAGACCCATAAATTATTGTGATTCTACCATTTTGTAATTCAAGAGTTACTAATAATATTTATCTTAAAAAGTACTGGCATGAGTAATGTTCTTAGCACCCTTGTCATAGAGGAAATGCTCAAAACCTATTAGTTGTCATGAGAGATAGCATCATCTTTATTTTGTTTTTTGAATTTTCATTGGTACATTTTATATGCATATCATGATCACACTCAAAATTGATAATTTGTACCAACATATGATGCAACTTAATTATCATTTTTCCCATTCCCTTAACCACCCTACAACCACCCATCCCTTATATACATAAGTTTTGTTTCATGTTTTTCTGTTTTATTTCTTTATTGGTACAATTTATATACATCTCAAAATCACACATAACATCAGTAAATTTGTACCAATATATGACACAAGTTAATTCTCATTTTTACCAATATCCCTACCCACCCACACCTCCCCACCCACTATATACATGCTTTTATTTTCTTTCAGAATCATATTTATTCCTTCCCCTCATTACATTCCCACACCAAATTTGCTTTGGGAAATTTCCCAAAAACTGTCATACATTCTAGAGCTCACTTGTATTTAGAGGTGCTCATATCAAAGAAAATATACAGTATTTGCCTATCTGTGATCTATTTATATCACTTATTAGTGTGTCCTTGAGGTGTATCCATTTGCACATAAATGAATCAATCTTTTCATTCTTTGTGGCAGAATAATACTCCATTTTATAAAAAAAAAAACACATCTTCTTTATCCACTCTCCAGGTAATGGACATTAGGGTTGTTTCCAAGATTGAGCTATCACAAGCTGAGCTGCTATGAACAATGGTGTACATCTGTCTTTACAACGTGCTTTTAAAAATTATTTTGGGTATATTCCTAGCAGGTGGATAGCAGGGGCAAATGGGAACCCTAGTCCGAGTTTTCTGAGAAATCTCCACACAGATCTCCACAATGGTTGCACAAGTCTACAATCCCACCAACAATGGAGAAGGGTTCCTTTCTCCCCACAGCCTTGCCAGCATATATTATTGTTTGATTTTGTAACAGTGGCCATTCTTTGTGGAGTGAGATGAAATCTCAATGTTGTTTTCATTTGCATCTCTCGAATGACCAGAGATGTTGAGCATTTCTTCATATGTTTCTTAGCTGCTTTGATTTCTGCCTCTGAGAAGTGACTGTTCATTTCAGATGCCCATTTTTGAATTCGGTCTTTGAACTTGGGGAGGCTGATCTGTTTAAGTTCATTATTTATTGTAGATAATAGCCCTTTGACTGATAAACAGCTAGTAAAGACTTCTTCCCACGTTGTTGGTTGTCTTTTAGCAGTGCCAGCGACTTTTGCTGTGCAAAAGCTTTTCAGTAGGGTGAGATCCCATTTTTTGATTCTTTCTGCTAGTTCTTGTGCTATAGGGGTTTTATCCATAAAGTCTCTGCCTAAGCCAATGTCTCCAAGAGTTCTGCCTAACCTGTTTTCCAGCAGCCTTATTTTTTCTGTTGTAATGTTTAAATCTCGTATCCATTGTGAATTTAGTTTTGTGCATGGTGAAAGAGATAGGTCTAGCTTTAGTTTTTGGCAGGTTAATACCCAGTTTTTCCAGCACCATTTGTTAAAGAGGCTGTCTTTCCTCCATTGAGGATGTTTGCTTCCTCTTCAAATATAACGTGGCTTAGTGTATCCAGGGTTGTTTCTGGATCTTCTAATCTATTCCACTGGTTCTTGGGTCTGTTACTTTGCCAGTGCCATGCAGTTTTTATCACAGTGGCACTACAGTAGAGTTTTAAATTGGGGATTGTAATACCCCCTGCCATGTCATGGTTGCTTAGAATTGCTTTTGCTATTTTGGGTTTCTTGTGGCTCCAGATGAATTTTTTTTTTTGAGACAGGATCTCGCTTTGTAGTTCAGGCTGGCCCTGAGCACACTATGTACCCCAGGCAAGCCTCGAACTCAGCAATCCTCCTGTCTCTGCCTCCCGAGTGCTGGGATGACAGGCACGAGCCACCAAGCCTGGCACTGTAGTATGTGATGCTGCTTGCTGGTTGGTTGTTGGTGAGTGTGAGTCACCACGCCCAGCAATGTATGTGGTTACCAGGATCGAACTCAAGACCTTGCGCTTGTGAGGCAGGCACCGGAACCACTGAGCTAAATCTCTGGCCCTCCAGATGAATTTTTTTGTATTATTTTCTCTAACTCTGTGCAGTATACCATTGGAATTTCAATTGGAATTGCATTGAATCTGTATAGTAGTTGTGGAAGTATAGCCATTTAGAGGATGTTGGTTCTCCCTACCCAGGAACAAGGGATGTCTTTCCACTTTCTGGTTTCCTTTTCTATCTCAGTTTTCAGAGTCCTATAGTTTTCAGAGTACAGGTCTTTCACTTCCTTTGTTAGGTTGATTCCTAGATATTTCATTTTTCTGGTTGCTATTGTGAAAGGGATTGACTCCCCAATTTCTCTTTCAGTGAGTCGGTTGTTTGTGTAGACAAAGGCTGTTGATTTTTGAGCATTGACCTTGCATCCAGCAACACTACTAAATTTGGTAATTAAGTCTAGCAGTGTTTTGGTTGAGTTTTTAGGAACCTCCAGATACAGTATCATATTATCAGCAAATAATGACAGTTCAACTTCTTCCTTTCCTATCTTTATTCCTTTTATATCTTTGTCCTGCCTGATTGCTATGGCTAATGTTTCCAGCACTATATTGAACAAGAGTGGTGACACTGGGCATCTTTGTCTTGTTCCTGATCTAAGTGTAAAAGGTTTCAGTTTTTGCCCATTATGTATGATGCTGTCTGTTGGTATCTCATAAATAGCTTGTATTAAATTGAGATAAAGTCCATCTATTCTGATTCTCTGTAGGGTTTTGATCATAAATGGGTGTTGGATTTTGTCAAATGCTTTTTCTGCATCTATTGAGATAATCACATGGTTTTTGTCCTTGAGTCTGTTAATATAGTGTATTACATTGGTTGATTTATGTATGTTGAACCAGTGTTGCATCCCTGGGATAAATCCGACTTGATCAGGGTGTATGATTTTCTTGATAACTCTCTGTGTTCTGTTTGCCAGTGTCTTATTGAGGATTTTTGCATCAATGTTCATTAAAGAGATTGGCCTATGGTTTTCTTTTTTGGTGGGATCTTTCCCTGCCTTTGGAATCAAGGTGATGGTTGCCTCAAGGAATGATTTGGAGAGTACTGCTTACCTTTTGAATTCATTAAAAAGATTAAGTACTGGTATTAAGTCTTTAAAAGTTTTATAGAATTCAGCAGTGAAGCCGTCAGGATCAGGGCTTTTCTTTGTTGGTAGGTTTTTATTACATTTTCAATTTCCTAGATTGATATAGGGTTGTTTAACATTTTAATATCCTCTTCATTCAGCTTTGGAAGTTCATATGTGTCTAGGAATCTATCCATTTCTTCTAAATTTTCCATCTCCTTGGAGTACAGATTTTCAAAGTACGTGTTTATTATCCTTTGGACTTCTTCTGAATCTGTGCTGATTTCCCCATTTTGATTCCTTATAGCATGGATCTGAGCCTTTTCCTTCCTTTGTTGGATAAGGTTGGCTAAGGGTCTGTCAATTTTATTTGTCCTTTCAAAGTACCAACTCTTTGAGTCGTTGATTCTTTGTACTGTTGTCTCCTTTGCATTAATTTCTTCACTGATCCTAATCATTTCCTCTCTAGTATGTGCTTTGGGTTTGTTTTGCTCCTCTTTTTCTAATTGTTTGAGGTTCATTGTTAGATTGTTTATTTCAGTTTGCTCTATTTTCCGAATGTAGGCATTCACTGCTATGAATTTCCCTCATAGAACTGCTTTCATTGTGTCCCACAAATTCCTGTACATTGTGATGGGGTTGTCATTTAGTTGTGGAAACTGTTTAATTTCTTCTTTAATTTGTTTTGTAGCCCATTGGTTGGTCAACAGAGTGTTGTTCAATTTCCATGTGTTTGTGAGGATCTTGGAATTTCTTTTGCTATTCAGCTCCAGTTTCAAAGCACTATGGTCTGGTAGTATGTAGGGGATAACTTTGATTCCTTTGCATTTACTTAAGCCTGTTCTATGGACTAGAATGTGATCTATTGTGTAGAATGATCCATGAGCAGCTGAGAAGGTGGTATATTCTTGCTTTGTAGGGTGAAAAGTTCTGTAGGCATCTAATAAGTCCATTTGCTCACAAGTTTTATTTAGCTCAAGTTTTTCCTTACTGATTATTTGTCAAGTTGATGTGTCAATTTGTGACAGTGGAGTATTAAAATCCCCTACTACTATTGTATTCATGGTTAACTGGCTTTTCATGTCCAGTAATGTTTGTTTCATATAGTTGGATGCATTTGAGTTCAGTGCATAAATATTTATGATTTTTATTTCTTTCTCCTGGATTGTTCTCTGTATGAGAATATAGTGACCTTCTTTATCTCTTTTAATCAGTTTGGGTTTGAACTCTATTTTATCTGCAAACAAGATAGTCACTCCTGCTTTTTTGCAGTTTCCTGTGGTATGGAGCATTGTTTTCCACCCTTTTATTTTCAGTGTATGTGTTTCCTTCTGAATTAGGTGTGTTTCCTGTATGCAGCAGATTTTAGGATCTTGCTTCTTGATCCAATCTGCTAGTCTATGTCTTTTAAGTGGCTTGTTGAGTCCATTGACATTAATCGTTATGACTGATATGGACATATTCAGAGCTGCCATGTTTCCCTGTTCTTGGTTCTTTTCTTCCTTGCTTTTCCCCTTTTGTGTTAGTTTCCTCTTTGCCCCAATGCATTCATTCTCCTGGGTCTCGTGGGTATGGAATTTTCTGTGTTTTTTTCCAAGATGTTCTTTAGAATGTTTTAGAGTGCAGCTTTCCTGTTTGTGAAGTTTTTCAGGTGTTCTTTATCATGGAAGTATTTTATTTCCCCATCTATTCTGAAAGATAGTTTTGCAGGATACAACAGTCTAGGTTGGAGGTTGTTTTCCTGCAATGCTTGAAATACTTCTCTCCATGCTCTCCTTACATTGAGTGTTTGTGTTGAAAAGTCTGCTGTGATCTTAATGGGCTTCCCTTTGTAGGTGATTTTCTTCCTTTCTCTCACTGCCTTCAGTATTTCATTCTCTGTTTGTGCATCTGGAACATTGATTATTATATATGTCTAGGTGTAGATATTTTTTTGTCATGGTGCTTTGGAGTCCGATAGGCCTCATTTATCTGTATGTCCATATCTTTTCCTGTGAAGTTTTCTGTTGTTATCTCTGACAATACCTTTTTTATGTCTCTCACACTGTCTTCTGCTTCCTCAGTGACTCTGATCAGTTTTATATTATTTTTCTTTGAGTCATCTAGAAGCTTTTGGATTGATTTCTCATGGTCCCTTGCTCTTTTTCATAGATTATATCTTTCCTGCTCAATGGCTGCTATGCTCTCCTCTAGGTCTGAGATTCGGTTCTCTGTTTCATTCATCCTACTTTGCAAGCTTTCATTCTCCTTCATCATTCCCTGGGGCTCTGCTTGAAGCTGCTTAAAAGGTTCCATTGCTTCTGCTATCTTGGACTCTATCATCTTGCTGATCTGTTCTTTAATGATGTCTTTCACTCTGGACAGTATCTCCGTTTTGATTTCAGTGATGAGTTCTGATTTCCATTTTACTAGATCTGCTTTAGTCACCATCTCTAAGAGTCCTGGTGTTTGAGTTTCAGTTTGCCCTATTTCCCTTTTCTCTGAATTTCCCTGTGGTGATAATCTTTGTGTCTGTTTTTTTTTTGTATATTTTCTCATTTCTAGTCTTTTGTTGTTACTAATGCTATTTGTTTGATTCTTTTCCTGATGACAGGGCAATGTTTGTTGCAGTCCTCTTTCTTTCTATTATTTGCGGCCCTTTGGACATGGTACCTTCCTGGGGTGTTCTCCTTGAATCTGTAATGATCCTTGAGAGTTCTCAGTTCTAACACATCATGGGAGGTATTTGAGCAGAATAATCACATCATCTTTGATACCATAATACAATCAGTGCCAATATCAGCATCACACACAGTAAATAAAATGAAAAGTTTTGTTAATTTCTATTCTGAAGACTTTGAACTCATGAGTTACCTCTATGACCATAGGCCCAAATTTAGAATTGATCAACAATGTGTATACCACATGTAGATCGTGAATGTACCCCTAGAACACTTTGAGAATAAAAGGTTAGTGGGGAATCAGGGAGGTAGGGAGACAGGAGGAGAGTGAAATAGGGTTAGCAGATTTATGAAAATCATGTAGACCCAAGAACTTCATATATGCCAGTGGGTAACAGAGGACTAAAGTGTATATATAAAACCGTACCAACTGTATGCTGTAAGACCGTTGGAGGCTTTGCTCACCTTCTTATAATAGTACAGAAGAAATAGGGTAGCCTAAGAATCTTTTCCTTCTTGGTATTCCTCTGACAGGAAGATAAGAGAGGATGTGGAGACAAGAGGTGAATAACAGAAACTAAATTCCCTTTATACACACACACACACACACACACACACACACACACACACACACACACCCCTTGCCTGGTCTCTTGGTGTGGCTCCAGTGTGGAGGGATGCAGGAAATGGCTCCGGCTCCTCTCAGGCCTGGGTCCTCACAATGCAGCTCTGGGGTGTGGCGGGGGCCGGCCGGCAGACCTCAATCCTCTACAGTGGGGATGGCGCCCGGGTCTGTACCCTTGTCATCTGCGTGCTCCAGGGTGGAGCAGGCCATTCAGCAGGCCTCAGCCCTCCACGGTGGGAACTGGACGGCGCCCGGGTCCATTCTGAGTTGTCTGCGCCTGTCTCATGTTTTTTAACAACACATTTTTTCTTTCTCCTTGTTACTTGCCCCTGCCCTTCATTTTCCTTCGAATATTTTCTATTTCAAAATATCTAATATACACTCTAAAATTCATTTACATTTTCAGTTTCTCATACCACGGAGAAGATACATTATTTACACATCTGTCACCTATTTATTTCACTCATGAGTATGTCTTCAAGGTAGGTCCATTTGAGTATGAATGACTCAAACTTATTATTTATGGCAGAGTAATACTCCATTTTATTAAAAAAACACATCATCTTCTTTATCTAGTCTCCAGTAGATAGGCATTTGGGTTGTTTCCAAGATTTAGCTATCACAAACTGAGCTGCTATAAACATGGGTGCACACATGTCTCTATGATATGAATCTTTCAATTCTTTAATGTATATTACTAATGGGAATAGAAAGATGAAATGAGACTCTAATCCTAGATTTTTAAGTAATCTCCACACTGATCTCCAAGTGGATGTACCAGTCTAAGTTCCCACCAACAGTGGAGAAGCATTCCTTCCTCCCTGCAGCCTTGCCAGCAGGTATTGCTGGGTAATTTCAAGGTAGCAGCCCTTCCTGAAACTCCAAAAATTCATCCGTAACCACAAAAGACATGGACTAGCAAAAGCAATTCTAGGCAACAAGAACATGGCAGGGTTATCATGATCCTTAACTTGAAATTACTACAAAGCCACTATGATAAAAACTTCATGGGACTGGCAAAGTAACAGATCTGAGGAAAAGTGGAATAGTTTAGAAGATCTGGAAACAACCTCATCTTTGACAAAGGAGCCAAATATCCTCAATGAAAGGATAGCCTCTTTAACAAATGGTGCTGGAAAAACTCGGCTTTGGCTTGCCAAAAACTAAAGCTAGACCACCCTCTTTCACTGTGTACTACACTAAAATCAAAGTGGATTAGAGACCTAAATATTAACACAGAAACAATAAGCCTGCTGGAAAACAGGTTAGGAAAAACTCATGGAGACATTGGCTTAGGCAGAGACTTTTTATGAATAAAACCTCTATAGCACAAGAACTAGCAGAAAGAATCAACAAATGGGGTCTCACCCTACTGAAAAGCTTTTGCACAGCCAAAGAAGTCACAGGCACTGCTAAAAGACAACCAACAATGTGGGGAAAAAAAATCTTTACTAGCTGTTTATCAGACAAAGAGCTATTATCTACAATATATAAAGAACTTAAACAGATCAGCCTCCCCAAGTTCAAAGACTGAATTGAAAAATGGGCATCTGAAATGAACAGTCACTTCTCAGAGGCAGAAATCAAAGCAGCTAAGAAACATATGAAGAAATGTTCAACATCACTGGTCATTCGAGAGATGCAAATGAAAACAACACTGAGGTTTCATCTCACTCCACAAAGAATGGCTGCTATTACAAAATCAACCAACAAAAAATGCTGGCGAGGCTGTGGGGAAAAAGGAACCCTTCTCCATTGTTGGTGGGATTGTAGACTTGTGCAACCATTGTGGTGATCTGTGTGGAGATTTCTCAGAAAACTAGGACTAGGGGTCTCATTTGACCCTGCTAGGAATATACCCAAAAGAATTTTTAAAATCACATTAGAAAGATAGATGTACACGCTTGTTCATAGAAGCTCAGTTCATGATAGCTCAATCTTGGAAACAACCCAAATGCCCATCAACTGGAGAGTGGATAAAGAAGATGTGATTTTTAAAAATAAAAATAGAGTATTATTCTGCCATGAAGAATGACAAGATTGATTCATTTATGTGCAAATCGATACACCTGGAGGACATGCTAATGAATGAAATCAATAGATCACAGATAGGCAAATACCCTATATTCTCATTGATATGAGCACCTGTAGATGCAAATGAGCTCTAGAAGTATGACAGTCTTTGTAGAATGGGAAATATCCAAAGGAAATTTGGTGTGGGAATGTAATGAGGGGAAGGAATAAATATGATTCTGAAAGAAAATAAAAGAGCATGTATATAGGGGGTGGGGAGGTGTGGGTGGGTGGGCATATGGATAAAAATGAGAATTGACTGTGTCATATATTGATACAAATTCCTCAATGTTATGTGTGATTGTGAGATGTATATAAATACCAATAAAGAATTCAATTAAAAAATTTCTGTGTAAGGTGACTTCTACAGAAACCCACTTTTCTGGTCTCCTCCCATCTATCATGAGCTATCCCTCTCTTTTAATAGTCTTTTAACCTTTATTGTTCCCCATTTGTTCTTCAGTCTTGAGGAAAATGAACTTGGCATATCTGATATCCTGCAGGTTGAGAGTTCCACTAATTTCCCCTATATCAAGGCGAGAGATTTAATTTACCAGTTCACGCCTTTAGTAAGAGGATAGCTGGGATTTTACTACTATTAGGTCTACCTCCAGGATTGTTTCCTGAAACTAGTACGAGTTCAGATTCCCCCAGACACTTTTTAAGCTATTCAATATTTTCTTTCCATCTCTTCCACGATGTATCTGCAATTAAGTTCCTGTCACTTAGTTGCTTACCTTAATTTGTAAGACAGATTTAATTCTAGGAGTTCACTCTGAGAATATGTCTTATTTATTTGGCTTGAGAAAGCTCATTGGTGATGTAATGTATAGACTAGCAAGTTGTGCTGTGGTTAGATGTTCAGAAGCAACTCTGCCTGAAGCTCTCCTTCAGGTCAGAGTGAATGAGCACAGAGGAAGTCTAGGGTTTGGCAGAGAGAAATGCGGAAGAAACAAGGCAAAGCAACAGCAAACAGTAGCAATAAGACATGTCTGGAGTGTCTCCTCTTAGTACAAACTTTATGCATGTAAGAGCTTGTCTCCCCCACACAGCTCAACCTTGGTAAGTGCATGTGACTGCTGAACTTCACATTATTACTGAGTGTAGAGCTGTGTGCTTGCAGTTGGGGATCTGGATGGGAAGTGGCTCTCAGATAATAGGATTCCTGTTGACAATTGAAATAAATGACTCTGGTCAGTGTTCCCCTTTGTTAGAACTGGGGCCAGGAGGAGCCAAATGACCCTGCACAGGGAAGGTGGCACCTGGGAGTCTAGGTATCCTGCAGAGCTGGACAGAAATCAGGGGATGGAAGCTGATCCTACAGGGAACTGGGCTTTTAGGTCATTCAAACCTATTTCTGCTGTGAAACTATTTGTCCTTGATTGGAAGCTCTGGCTGGAATAGGTGCACTCAATCCTATTTGCCAAAGAAGCCTATAAACTATGTATATCCTGGCTCCTGCTTCTCACTTCCTGCTCATTATCAGAAATTCGAAAAGCAACAATCTATTTTTCAGTGGCCATTTTACTCATTGTTACTAATACATATATTTTTTATGGCAGGAAGAAGTACTATAAATGAGTGGCTGGCAAATTATTTTTCTGTAAAGGGTCAAATGGCAAATATTTTAGACTTTGTGATTATTCAGTCTCTTCCACAACTGCTCAGTTTTTCCAGAACACCATGAAGGAAGCCAAAAGCAAAACACACACAAATGACTGAGGCTCTGTTTGAGTTACAGTTTGGATAGTGTTCTCAGCTGAGAGAATTTGGACACCAAGAAACAGTAGGCATGCAAATGTACAGAAGAGAGGGCAGAAGATACTCTGAGAAGATAGCCATCTACACACAGGGAGGAAAGCCTCATGAGAATCCAAGTCTGCTCAGACTTGGCTTCTAATACCATGAGGAATCCATTTCTTTTGCTTAACCCACCCAGAGTGTAGTATTTTATTATTGTAGCCCTTCTAGACTAACATAGGGACCACTGTTTGAGGTGGTGTAGGTTTGGCCTTTGTTCATATAGAATTCTGGAATAAGAAAAGGTTGACCCATGTACAAAATTCACAGTCAGGTGAAGAGAGAATCTAGTGAGTGGCAGAGAGAAGGTGATGACAGTATTGTGTGAGGCTTGGGCACCCACTCATTGAACTTGTTTCATGAGTCAGTTACTTTATGTGAGCTCTTAAATTCATACAACAACCCTCAGAGATAAAGTATTTTATTAATATAATTCTATAAATTACATAATTGAATTTGACAAGTAATGAGTATTTAGTGAAAACTTATAGAAAAGAGACAAAATCATAACTTGAACCCATATCTTTTCACTTGCTATTGGAAATAATCTCAAGAATTTAAGTGAACTTCTTAATACTTAATGTACAGAGGAGAAGGCTGGAGCTTTTGCCAGAATAATCTTGGATGACAGACAAATGTTTTCTCAGACTGCAGGCAGCACTAATCACAGTATTTAGCTGTTAGCTTGGGAAAGAGATGGTGAAAAAAATTGGTCTTCTATGGATTCTTGGGCCCAGAGCATACAATGAAGCAAGGCAAGTGGAGAAGCACTGGGCCATCCCAGGAGCACAGTCTCATGCTCCAGAGCCTGCAGTAAGTATCAGTACAGCCCCACCTGTAAACCCTCTTATAAACTTTCTGGGCCTTATTATAAAGAGATGGAGTAACAAAAAGTAATAATTTTGAGCCAGAGCCACATAAAGGCCTCCCTTAAGAAATGATATTTCGGGCCGGAGGGTTAGCTCAGTGGTTCCGGCGCCTGCCTCGCAAGCATAAGGACCTGAGTTCGATCCCTGGTTACCACATATAATGCTGGGCATGGTGGCTCACGCCTGTAATCCCAGTACTCGGGAGGCAGAGACAGGAGGATTGCTGAGTTCGCGGCGGCTTGCCTGGGCACCATAGTGAGCTCAGGGCCAGCCTGAACTACAAAAGCAAGACCCTGTCTCCAAAAAGCAAAAAAAAAAAAAAAAAAAGATATTTCAAAAGCAGAGAAAAATATCCCAAATTATGTGGAGAGCTTTTAAAAAATTAAGCAACAGAACCTGTGTTTGACTTTGTAGTATAAGGGGAGTCAGCAAAACATTTAACTGAAGGTATAGGAACTGGAACTGTTACCAGATGGGGTCCCAGGAGGTTTCCCCAAATAAGAGGTGAGAATAGTTCAACTAGCCAAGAAGGTTCTTGACATATATTACAGAAAAGGAGCTCTAGGTTGTGTCATGGTGTAGCACAGGGAGATTCACCAGGCAGAGTTAGAATGTAAGGGAGAACAGGAAAATAGTCCAGATTCAGCTACTGAAGTGGTTACAAACTGATGGAATTCAGACAGCCACCTCACAAAGAACAAGGGCAGCTTGTATGGATTAGCTGAGGTGGACCAGTGCTTGTTTGATTATTATTCAGGTGTGATTTGGTAGCTCTGATGGAATCCTTATGGCTGGGAGAACAATTTGGTTCTTGTGACATGATTGTTCTTGCTTGGGGGTGTTACTTGGTTCCCATCATAGGATAATTGTTCCTGTTTGGAGGAGGTGATCTCATTATGGGGTGATCTGTGAAACTGCATTTTCTAAGACTCCAGGTACAGGTTTGGAGACTTCTAAGTATTGTTCCTGGTGATCTGGAACTGTATGCTGCAAAATCTGGCTATTAGCTAGCCCTGAAAACTCTGAAAATTACTTCAGTTACTCTCATGTCCTTTGAAGGGAGATGAAATAGACCAGGTGCATTTGGGGCTGAAAAGTCTTGCAATGCAAGCACTTGTTAATGATTAACATAGCTCCATGAAGAGCATAGCAAGGACCTGACCCAGAGTGTTAAGAAGTAATACTCAGGACCCTGTTCCTTTTTGTCTTTGCTTTTCTATTTCTTTGGCCTTCTCTCACTCTTAGCTACTGTTCTAGTTAGATCTCTACCTAGACATTTCTACTTCTTTTAGCTCAGTGGTTCTGGCACCTGCCTCGCAAGCGCAAGGTCCTGAATTCGATCCCAGTAACCACATAGAATGCTGGGCGTGGTGACTCACGCCCACCAGCAATCAATACTACATACCACAGTGCTGGGAGTGGTGGCTCATGCCTGTAATCCCAGCACTCGGGAAGCAGAGACAGGAGGATTGCTGAATTCACGGTGGCTTGCCTGGGCTACATAGTGAGCTCAGGGCCAGCCTGAACTACAAAGCGAGACCCTGTCTCAAAAAAAAAAAAAATTATCTTTATTGGTATATTGTATATACACATTGTGATCATAATCAATATTAAATATTTGTACCAACATATGACATAATTTAATTCTCATTTTTTCCTGTTCCCCTACGCACTCCCCAAATCTCCACCCCCTAAATACATGAGCTTTATTTCCCTTTTTTAAATTACCATCACATTTTTTTCTTTACCCCTCATTACTCACTCCTCCACCATATTTCCCTTTGCATATTTTCTATTTCACAATATCCACTCTACATTCTAGAACTTATTAACATCTTCAATTTCTCATACCAGAGAAAAGATACAATATTTACAGATATGTGACCTATTTATTTCACTTATGAGTATGTCCTGAAGTTACATCATTTAGTATAAATGACTCAAATTTATCATTCTTTAAGGCAAAATACTGCTCCATTTTAGAGAAAACCCACATATTTTTTTAATCCAGTCTCCAGATGATGGGAATTTGGGTTGTTTCCAAGATTTAGCTATCACAAACTGAGCTGCCATGAACATGGGTACACACATGTCCCTATGATATGATTCTTTTAATTCTTTTGTATATATTCCTTGTGTAATAACAGGGTTAAACGGGACCTCTAATCCTAGTTTTTTAGGAATCTCCTCACTAACTTCTACAGAGGTTGTACCAATCTACATTCCCAGAGACAGTGGAGAAGGGTTCCTTTTCCTCCACAGCCTCACCTGCATTTGTTGATGGCAAATTTCGAGATAGCAGCCATTCTTTGTGGAGTGAGATGAAATCTTAGCATTGGTTTCATCTGCATCTCTTGAATGACCAGCAAAGTTGAGCATTTCTTCATATGCTTCTTGGCAGCTTTTACTTATTCCTCTAAAAAATGTCTGTTAATTTTGAATGCCCATTTTTGAATTAGGTCTTTAAATTTGAGAGGACTGATTTTTTAAATTTCTTCATATATTCTAGATAGTAGGCCTATAAGAGACAGCTGGCAAACATTCTTTCCCAATTTGTTGCTTGTCTTTTTGTTCTGCTAGTGGTCTCCTTTGTAGTGCAGAAGGTTTTTAATAAAAAGAAATCCTATGTGCTAATTTCTTCTGCTAGATATTGTGCTATAGAGATTTTGTTCATAAAGCCTTTCCCTAAGCCAATGTCTCCAAGAGTTTTACCTAACCTGTTTTGCAGCAGGTTTAGTGTTTCTATTTTTACATTTAAGTCTCTAATCCACTTTGGTTTTGGTTTTATACATGGTGACAGAGATATGCCTAACTTTAGTCTATGTGAGGTTAAAGCCCAGTTTTTCCAGCACCATTTGGTAAAGAAGCTATCTTTCCTCCACTGAGAATATTTGGTTCCTTTATCAAAGATGAGGTGGCTTAGAGTATCTAAAGTTGTTTCTGGATCTTCTAATCTATTCCACTGATTCTCAGATCTGTTACTTTGACAGTATCGTGCAGTTTTTATCACAGTGGACTTATGGTAAAGTTTCAAGTTGGGGATCAAATACTTCCCCCACATACAGACTGCATCCTTGTTGCTTAGAATTACTTTTGCTATTCTAAGTCTTCTTGATTCCAGATGATGTTTTTGGATAATTTTCTCTAGAATCTGTGAAATACACTGTTGGGCTTCCAATTGGGATTGTATTGAATCTATATGATAGTTTTGGGAGTATAGCCATTTAGACAATGTTAGTTATTCCTATCCAGGAACAAGGAATGTCTTTCCATTTTCTGATAACTTCTGTCTCCTTTTTCAGAGTGCTGTAGTTTTCAGAGCAGAGGTCTTTCACCCCCCCTCCTTTGTTAGATTGATTCTTACATATTTCCTTTTTGGATGCTATTGTGAAAGGGATTGACTCCCCAATTTCTCTTTCCATGATTCTATTGTTTATGTATACAAAGGCTAATGATTTCTGAGCATTGACCTTGTATCCAGCTACACTACTAAGTTTGGCAATTCAATCTAGTAGTCTTTTGGTTGAGTTTTTAGGATCTTCTATATAGAGAATAATGTTATCAGTGAATAATGACAGTTTAATTTCTTCCTTACCTATCTTTATTCCTTTTATTTCTTTGTCTTGCCTAATTGCTGTAGCTAGTGTTTCTAGCACTATATTGAACAAGAGTGGTGACAGTGGACATCCTTGTCTTGTTCCTGATTTAAGTGTGAAAGGTTTCAGTTTTTTACCAATGGGAATGATGCTGGCTGTTGGTTTCTCATAATGCTTGTATTAGATTGAGATAAAGTCCATCTATTCCAATTTTCTGTAGGGTTTTAATCATGAATCAGTGTTAGATTTTGTCAAATGCTTTTTCTGCAACTATTGAGATGACCATATGGTTTTTGTCCTTGAGTCTGTTAATACAATGTATTATCTACTGATTTATGTATGTTACACCAGCCTTGCATCTCTGGTATAAATCCTACTTGTTCAGCATGTATGATTTTCTTAATAATCCTCTGCATCCTGTTAACTAATAACCTATTGGGGATTTGTTTTCATCAATATTCTTTAAGGATATTGGCCTGTAGTTCTATTTTGGTTGGGACTTTATTTGCTTTTGGAATCAAGGTAACAGTTGCTTCAAGGAATGAATGTGGGAGCACTGGTTCCCTTTCAATTTCATTAAAAAGTTTGAAAAGTAGTGCCATTAACTCTTCTTTAAAAGTTTCATAGAATTCAGCAGTGAAGTCATCAGGACCAGGGCTTTTCTTTGTTGGTAGGGGTTTTTTTTAATTTATATTTTCAATCTTGCAGATTGATATTGGGGTATTTAACATTTCTGTATCTTCTTCATTCAACTTTGGAAGTTCATGTATGCCTAGGAATCTATCCATTTTTTCTACATTTTCCAATTTATTAAAGTACAAATTTTCAAATTATGTTTTTATTATCTCTGAACTTTCACTGGGTCATTGGTGGCTTCCCACTTTTCATTCCTAATAACATGAATTTGAGCCTTTTCCTTCTTTTGATAAGGTTGGGTAAGGGTCTGTCTATTTTGTTTATCTTTTTAAAGAACCAACTCTTAGATTCATTGATTTTTTATATCATTCTCTTGCTTTCTTTGTGTCCCATAGATTCCTGTATGTTGTATTGGAGTTCTCATTTAATTGTAAGAATTGTTTAATTTCTTCTGTGGCCCACTGGTTGGTCAGTAGTGTGCTGTTCAGTTTCCAAGTATTTGTGATGACCTTGGGATTTCTTTTGCTATTCAGCTCCAATTTCAAGGCACTATGGTCTGACAGTATACAGGGGAAAGCTTCAATTCCTTTGCATTAACTTAAACCTGTTCTATGAACTAGCATGTGGTCTGTTTTGGAGAATGATCCATGGCAACTGAAAAAAATGTAAATTCTAACTTTGTGAAGTGAAATACTCTATAGATATCTATTAAGCCCATTTGTTCAAGTGTTTGTTTTAGCTCAAGTTTTTGCTTGCTGAGTTTTGTTCAGTTGATTTGTCTATTTGTAAAAGCAGGGTTGCCAGGCATGGTGGCCCATGCCTGTAATCCCAGTACTCAGGAGGCAGAGGCAGGAGGATTGCTGAGTTAGAGGCTTACCTGGGCTACATAATGAGCTCAGGGTGAGCCTGAACTACAAAGCAGGATCCTGTCTCAAAAAAAAAAAAAAAGTAGGGTATTGAAGTTTCCTGCTACTATTGTATTGGTGTTTTTCTGGCCTTTCATGCCCATTAATATTTGTTTTACATAGTTGGGTGTATTAGAATTTGGTGTGTAAATATTTAAGTTTGTTATTTCTTTCTTGTGAATTGTTTCCTGTATGAGAATGTAGTGGTCTTCCTTGTCCTTCTTAATCAGTTTTTGGTTTGAAATCTATTTTAAGTGCAAATAATATGGCCAATCCTTCTTTTTTGCAGTTTCCTGTCACATAGAGAACTGTTTTCTACCCTTTTACTTTCAGTATATGGCTTTCTTTCTGAATTAGGTGTGTTTCCTGTATACAGCAGATTGTAGGATCTTGTTTCTTGATCCATTTTTCCAGTCTGTGTCTTTTAATTGGCTCACTGAGTCCATTGACTTTAATGGTTATGTCTGATATGGACAGACTTAGAACTGTCAAGTTTTCCGGTTCTTGGTTCTTTTCTTCTTTGGTTTTGGCTCTTCCCCATTAATTTCTTGTTTGGCCCAATGGGTTTACTCTGTTGGGTTTCATGGATTTTTGTCTTTCATTATTTTTCTCCAAGATATTTTTAGAATGTTTTGGAGTGCAGGTTTTGTATTTGTGAACTTTTTCAGGTGTTCTTTTTCATGGAAGTATCTTATTTCCCCATCAATTCTTAAAGATAGTTTTGCAGGATGCATCAATCCAGGTTGGAAGTTGTTTTCCTTTAAGACTTGAAACACTTCACTCCATGCTTTCTTTGCATTGAGCATTTTGGATGAGAAGTCTGCTGTGATCCTGATGGGATTCCCTCTGTATGTGATTGTTTTCTGTTCTCTGGCTGTTTGCAGTATTGCATTCTTTTCTTGCATGTCTGGAACCTTTATAATTATATGCCTAAGTGTAGATCTTTTTATATCATGCTCATTTGGAGTCCCATATGCTTCATATTTCTGTGTGTCCAATTCTTTTCCTCTTCCTGTGTAGTTTTATGCCGATATCTCTGTAAATATTTTTTTTAAAATGACTTTTGCATTGTCTCCTGCTTCCTCAGTGACTCAAATCAATCTTATGTTATGCTTCTCTGAATCAGCTAGAAGCTGTTGGATTGATTTCTCATGGTCCCTTTCCATTTTCTATAGATTATGCCTTTCCTATTCATTGGCTGCCATCCTGTCCTCTAGGTCTGATATTCAGTCTTCTACTTGATTCATCCTACCTCATAAACTTTTGCTCTCTTTCTTAATTTCCTGAACCTCTATTTGTAGCTGTTTAAAAGGTTCTTTGCTTTCGCTATCTCAAATTGTATCATGTCCTTGATCTCCTTTTTTACTTTATTGTTTCATTTACCTCAGATAGTATCTCTGTCTTCAGCTCAGAAACCAGTTCTAATTTACATTTTACTAGATCTACTTTTGTTACCATCTTGGAGAGTCCTGTTGGTTGATCTTCCATATGTTTCATTTCTCTTTTCTCCAAATTCTCCTGGTGTGGGGTCTATGTATCTGAGACTTTGAGTTTTTACTCATTTCTGAATCTTACTAGGTGACTTTGGCTTTATAGTTGGGCTGCTATGATCATATGACTATCCAGAAAACCTATTCACAGATTATATTTAGTATTTAGACATTACTCTTTGTAACTAAAATGGTCACCAGGGGGTTGCATAGTAGAGAGAGAGGAAAGAGAGCAATTAGAAATAAAATTAGAGGATATAGAAAGATCACAAGACCCTGGGGACTGATAGAGGCTAGAGAACAAAAGAAACAGATTAGAGAAATATGAGACAAAATAGACTAATAGCAGTAGAGCCAGTAACATCTATATTCACCCTTCTGTAAGAGTACAGAGGAGAGAAAAGGGAAGACTGTATGCATTAATGTAGGTGGCAGATACTGACCAGAGAAAGGAAAGTGAGAAAACTAAGGAATAGTAGCAGCAGTAGACAGTCAAGAAACTATTTTCCATCTCCTGAAAAATAAGAGTGATTGAGAAAGAGGAAAGAAAATTCCAAGCTTAGGCAGACAGCAATAAGATAGTAGAGGAGTGAAGAATAGAAGAGTAGGGAAGGAAACAAAAAGAAAAAAAGCTACAAAAACAGCAAAAACAAATCAAAACAACACAAAAGATCAACAAAACAAAACAAAATTAAAAAAATAGGATAAAATAAACTCTATTAACAACAAGCAGTCCAACATGTGGGCCTGTTGATTCTTGAGTTCTGCTGGGTAATTCCAGGCTTGAAAGTGCCCTTTCCCAAAAGTGAGCTGAGCATCCTGCAGGTAGCAGTAGGCCCAGAAACTCAGTGATGGCAAAGTTCACTGGGATTGCTGGACTGAGTAGGTGTCCCTCCCTTCAGTATGGGGTATGGGGGTGGGGACTCCAACACAGCGTCAAGGTGTAACAAACCCAGAGGAGAAGCTGTGACTGTGGGAACAATGCTTGCAGATTCTGCCACTGGTGCCCTTGGTGGCCCGGAGATGCCATCTATGCTGTGGAGGCTAGGTCCCTCTGAGCAGTAGGTGGAGCCTCCCTGCCTTACTGCGCCAATCTTTTGTCTTCTCTCCAGAATCAAGTCAACGAACATTCAAAGCAGCCGCCGCTGTGGTCCTGTGGAGCCCTGCTCCACACCTCAAGCTGCTTCTCGGAGGTGGGCTGTGGGCCAGGCCTTCAGTCCCTGGGTGCAGGGGTCTCCGAGGCTCAGCCACGCCTCCCCTGCTGGGAGTCCCTGTTCGGGGAGAAGGGACTCACAGAGAGTGGACTTCCTCACTCGCTCCCTCTTTGATTTTCTTTTGCTCTCTTCGATGCTTTCCTCAGATCATTTTGTTTGTTTGTTTGTTCGTTTGTTTCTAAAGGGAAGGACACTCAACTCTCCTATCTCCAAGCTGCTGTGCTTTGGCTTGGGAACAACAAACTACAGAGAGGGTGAGCCTAGATTTGCTACCTCTCTCTCTGCATGGAGCTCCAGTAGAGCAATCATTGCGTGGTACTTATACAGAATCCTTCTGCTTCAGAAACTTCTACTTCTGTAGTTAATTATTAATTAAATCATATCATCTTTAATTTATTTCTCAAACCAAGTCATTGAATGCAGTTTTCCTGGAGGTCTTGGGAACACAGCAGGATCATAGTTTCATGCAACTTATCAGCACAACTCACAGTTCACTCAATTCATCAGCACAACTCAAGTAACATTTCTGCACTAACAAGGGGCTTAGGAAGACTTGTTATAGATAGTGTCAAGTTGGGATGCCAAAGTAATCTTGCAAGGCAGACCAAATAAGCATCATTCCCATAGCCATCCAAGGGAGCCAAATCTTGTTTCCATACAATTAGTAGTAGAGCTGGTTGCTTTGGAAGGAGCTTTGACTTCACAGAACAGTATTGAAATATTACTCAAGTGGCAGTTGTGGCAAGCTATGTGAGATAGCGCTATAAGAAAGCTGAGGTTTAAATAATCAAAAATTATATTATAGTAACAATGAAGACCTAATGGGGGAAAGAGAATTATAATTTGAACAAAGAAAAAAAAATCCTAATTTGACCTAACCTGTGAAACAGAAATAAGTTAACTCTGGGGCCTGACTTTAATTCTAATAATAGAAAAAGGCAGACAGATTAAGCTCCTGTGTGCCACAGATCACATATCCATTTGCTGATAAGTAGATGAAATTTAATATAATCATCAGCAAGGCTGTGTTATGTTGCTTATTTAGTGCTATTGGAGCAATCAGGTTTTAAATAAAAGATGAAAAAATGCAAAGTTCTGCCAAAAACTAAATCAAATTTGATTTGTTTTGGGGTACATACCTCTTATTCAGGCCGCCAGCAGGCATTCTTTGGGGTCACTGTCAATGTGGAGAGTGAGAAATGGTTGTTAGTGCTGAAACACCCAGGGCAAAGACAAATAGATGAACTTCTAAGAGCTGAAAGCAAAAGAATGTTTTGGGTGATGTTTTATAAAACCAAAATTCTATGCATTTTAAAGTTGACACAGGTTCCTAGAGTGCTTATTCCAAAGTAATCATGAAAATAATTAGCCACTTTACATAATCATCATCAGTTGATTATATAATTGTATATTAATAGGAAGAATACCATTGATTATGACCACATTTCCCTCAAAATTAGCCTCATAGAAAGCAAAAGAAAACACAAAGCAAATATCTGAAATATGTTGTAATGTTAGAAGTATTTTAATCTAGTCCACTTTTTCTCTGATATTTGAAAATGCCATGCCAATTCACTTGCGTTGTATAAGTTAGGATAGCAGAGCGTGATCAGCTTTCTCATATTCTGTGCATAACAAACACATAACTTTGAGCGGAAAGAAAACTTTCATTGAATAAATTTGCCTTTACTTCTTTTCTACTAAACTGGAGATGATAAGAATTCACCTCCAACAGAACATATACTTACTTGGCATAAGATGTTTTTAATTTATAAAATGCGCAAAAATCTCCCTTTTGTCTTTTTGTTTCTGAACATTGCTTAGTGCTGCAGAATTTTTTCCCAGGATTTTATCTGTGAAGTACAGTAGTTCATTGGCATATTTCTAGCCTCAGGAAATTTAAGGATGCAGGACCTAAGCAACTACACTCTTCTACTTCATATTCAGGCTACAAATAGTCTCTGCACCAATCAAATTTTGGGTTCATTTTCCTGTATTTTTTTTTTCATTCATTTCATGGGATGTAATTGTGTGTCCAACTGGAAAGCTTCATGGCCACGCAATTTATGCATCAGATGAATGATGTGGGCCCCCATAGTTTATTTTTAGAAAATAAACTACCCACTTGTATTTGTACTCTTATTATTTGTACATTCTCTGAAATTTTTCTTTAAGATAGAATGATTTTATACATTTCTACTGAAGTCATTACCTAGAAAATTTCCAATAATATTATTCTAATTCTGTATGTGTACTGTACCTGCACTGCATAATCCCAAACATGTTAAAGTTGGTTTGTCTCCAGCATGACAGGAGCCAAAATATATAAATGAAAATTAAATGCAAGTTTAATCTTATTTGAGAGGGAAAAATTATTGAGATGAACTATAGAAAGATACATACTTGTTTAGTCATTTATGTAATAGTGGTTACAGCAGAAGAAGGATTAGGCTGGATAGTAAAATAATCAAGAGAAAGAAGAAAAAGGCTGCTGTTTTTCAGAGCCCCAAATTGAGTTGGCAAATCATGAAAGGAAGTATTTGTCAGGAACTGCCTCTTCCCTCACTGGATCTTTGCAGACAGATAAAGTAGGCCAAACAGTGAAGAGGAAGAATAGATAAAGGTAAAATAATCTCAAGTACATTATTTGGTACCATTGCACAATGAGCTTGTATATGGATATGGGCACGATAAAGAATGGTGAATGTTTAAATTTAAAATATTTATTACAGTAAAAAAACAGGTAATCATTAATTCTCCTCAAAATACTCCCTGCCACATAGCTCTTTGCAGTTTCTGAAACAGTTCTGGAAATTCTCTTCCACGCATAACGTCTGTGCTATCATGATGTCTCAATGTCCTGAGTTAACTAAAAACTTTAGCTTTCATGATCTTTTTGACTTTGTGGAAATCATACAGTGTCAGGCATGGAAACAAGGTAGTAGGGACACACAATAGTGTTTAATTTGACAAAAATTATCATAAATATTTGATCATTGAGGGATGATCCAAGCACAAGTTCAAAGTTTAAATTTTAAAGATTACAATCATAAAAACAGATTGTCTTTAATTCCCTTGAAAATAATAATACTCTCCCTCACTTCTAATACATTTATTCCATCATTCTTCACAGTGTGTCATTTGCTATTATAAGTTTTACACTAATGTGACTGAAATAAGAAATGTCCCACACAATATATGTATTTGACACATTGTTTCATATTTCTTGCATTTTATAGATCTGCATGTATTTCTCACTAAATATTCTGGTTTTGTGCCTTCTTGGAAAGCTTTGGTTTATTTGTGGTTGGATAGGTCATGTACCTAGTTATTCCAATGAGTTATAAAAAGAAGAATAATGTGTACATTTTGGGCTCAGTTATTAAATGTTAATTCAAGACTTTCCAGAACTCTCCCTCCTTCTGTAACTGTGTTCTGCTCTGTTAGCTTGGGTTCTTGACTGATCAGAGTCGCCAGCCACCACTTGCAACATGTCAGATATGAGAATGAGTGGCAGATAAATATTTGCTGGGTTTTTTTGTTTTGTTTTGTTTTGTTTTTTTAGATAGGGTCTTGCTTTGCAGTTCAGGCTGGCCCTCAGCTCACTATGTAGCCCAGGCAAGCCTTGAACTCAAGCAATCCTCCTGCTTATGCCTCCCCAGTGCTGGGATTACAGTCATGAACTACCATGCCCGGCACTGTGGTATGTGGTATTGATTGCTGGTAGGTGTGAGTCACCACACCCAGCATTGTATGTGGTTACTGGGATCGAACTCAGGGCCTTGCGCTTGTGAGGTAGGTTCTGGAATGACTAAGCTAAATCTTCGGCCCAATATTTGGTGTTTTAAACTATAAAATCTTAGATTTGATTTCTAACAATCTAAGTTATCTAGCAAAGACAGCTCCCCAGCTCTGGTTTTAAATTTTTGTTTTCTGGACCAGTTCTCACTACAAACATTATTTCAACAGTTTACTTCTCCCCTTCAATAAAGTGAGATATAATCCCTCTTTTGGGATGCAAAATCTGGGATTTGTTTTATCACCCCAAAAATACATTCATTCTCTGTGATTCTCATGTCCATTAGACCCTTATATTCTCTCTTCTCTCTTCTCACACCTGGCTTTTCACAGATCTTCCTTTAATTCTTAATGATTATTCAACCATCCCTCTCTTTTATTGGAAGCAGAATCTTCTTGGAAACTCACTTTAATGCCACTGAGCCTACTCTCTGATTTGGTATGGGCATGTGTGAAGCTCTGTCTCTTTTTTCCAACACAGGATTTTGGATTTCAGCTTTCTTTGGCCTGCTCTAATGCCTGGCTAGATAATGTGCCTAATTGGAAATATTGGTGCCAACCAGAGCTAAAACAGAGACCATGAAATAAAGTGTTCCCTTGACCCTGGTGGGTGGCCTATATAGCTCTGTCTCCAGAGCCAAGTGCTTAAACTAAGTCCATTTCTAAATGTTGACTTTACCATGGTTCTGAACTCTGGGCTTTCTTCTTTCATGCTAGTTCCAAATGGTAAAATGTGACGCATGATAAGTCAGAAGCAAGTTCAGAATAGAGAAGAGATTTCCCAATGAGCTAATCTGAAAGTAGAAATAGCCCTGAGAAGGAATGTGAGTTACAAGGTTAGGAGAGAGAAAGTAAGAACATCAGGTGTTGAATGCTAGAATCAAGAAGTGAAATAATGAAACCCCAGTAAGGGGTTCTGATGCAACTGAATGCACCTATGGGATCTGGCTCTGGAGTATAAGGCCTGGGATCTCAGAAAGACCTCAATTCTTGACATCTCCAAAGAACTTAGAAAGGATAGCCTGGTCCTCAAGAAAAAAACAGCTAAGTACGTTCAAATGGAGCCCTAAATAGAGTTTGTGAAGGACCACATGCTAGAGTGGAACAGGAACTGCATTTACCAAATAGAACAGCATTCTGATTTGGTCATTGTATCTCAATGTCAGCTGCATACATCCTTTGCTTCTTATCATGAGTGGGGCATAAGTATGAGATGATCCCTTGTCCACTAAGAAACAGACAGATCCCTTTATCAAGGAGTTTATAACCAAAATAAAAGGCTTTTAAAAGTACAAAAAAGTTATTAAATAAGCTGAGGGCAGCAAGTACCTTATATGGGAATTAAATTTTCAGCACGTTTAAGACAAAGAATATTTTTCTAGAAGTATTAATTATCTTAAGATCTTTACATTTCAACATGTAAGGAAAGGGAAAAGGTCCCATGTGAGGATAAGATAACTTAAGGCAGGCTGTGATATATAAGAAAAGTGTGTTGTCACAGGAACACACATGAAATAACGTTTATTTTGAATTAAGATGTTATGCAAAATTTTAAAAGGGATATTACTAAGGTCTTTAGAAGAGGAAACTGTGGAAATGGAAAGTTATTTTCAGAGTGCAGTCAGAGGC
>PVIC010013390.1:0-38160 GCA_004025085.1 Thryonomys swinderianus
AAAAAAAAAAAAAAAAAAAAGAAAGAAAACTTTCTTAAGTCAAATATATTGGTCATCTTCTTGGTACTGTGACAAAATACTTAATACACAAAATCTAAAGAAGAGGAGCTTTTTTTGGCTCTGGATTCAGTTGGTTCAGTCCATGGCTAGCAAGTACTAAAGGAAAGATCATAGTGAAAGGACATGGCTGAGGATGCCTACTTGGAACCTGGTTGCCAGAAAGCAGAGAGAGAAAGGAAGAGCCACAGACCAAAAGAAACTACCCAGAGTCACACCTTCAGTGACCCATCTCTTCTGCAAAGTCCATACTTCCTAGTACCATAGGGACGACTGAACTCATAAATAGGTGGACCTACTAATGATTCAATTAACTTAATAATCCAATTACCATCTAATAAATGAAATTTTGTAAGGACATTTTATATGTAAAGTATAATAATTATCAAGTAAAGATACAATAATAAAAACAGCATAACACTGAAAAAAACCTCCACACAAAACCAAAAAGGAAAGCAAACCACCCCCTGACTGATAGATTGATGAAACAGAATAGAAGATGTAAAAGGAAATCTCCACTCACACTCAGCTCTAATATGTTTGACAAAGTGGTCAGATTATTTAGCTGGAGAAAAGAAAACCTATTTTTTAAAAAAGTGTTTGGAAAACTGACTTTTCACATGTTGAAGATTGAAACTAGGCCTGCCTCTCCCACATTGAATTAAGCTAAAATTAAAGTAGGTCAAAGTCCAAATATTACAGCAAAACATTTACTCTTTTGGAAGACAAGGTAATCATCTTGACAGAAATGTAGGCAAAGACTTTCTAAACAGAATGTCAGCTCTATAAGAATCAACAAATGGAATCCCATGAAATTAAAAAAAAAAAAAAACTTCTGCACACCAAAAGATACAATAAAGAGAAAACATACAGAATGGGGAAAAAAATTTTTTTTTCCTAGCTACTCCTCAGACAAAAGACCAATATCCTGAATATATAAAGAACTTAAAAAATATTACAACAAAAACCGGGCATCTGAAAGGAATAGACACATTTATGTGAGCCCCAAAATGGCAGTATCCTTCATGTTTATTAGGCTCACACAAATAAGCAACCAAACATGTGATTCAGGGTGCAGGGAAAGTTCACCAGAGTCTCATAATTTAAATACTGCATCTGCATGTATACTTCATTTAATCAGACTTCAGCTGCAGCTGACGTTCTCCCTGAAAATGGCTGAACCCAGCTTGCTTGTGCACAAACTAGGAGAGGGGACTTTTTTTTTTTTTTAAGACAGGGTCTCACTTTGTAGTTCAGGCTGGCCCTGAGCTCACTATGTCACCCAGGCAAGCCTCCAACTCAGCAATCCTCCTGCCTCTGCCTCCCAAGTTCTGGGATTACAGACATGAGCCAGAATGCCTGGCATTGTGGTATGTGGTACCGATTACTGGCGGTGACTCACCATGCCCAGTATCGTTGTGTGTGGTTACTGGGATTGAACCAGGGACCTGAACCAGGGATCTTGCGCTTGCTCAGCAGGTGCCAGAACCACTTAAATCTCTAGCCCATAGCAGAGGGACATCTTGCTATTTCCTCTCTCCTGTCTCTAGAAGAGTTCAATCCAGGCTTCTGTCTTTACACTGAGTTTCCTACACATGACCTTTTGATGTGGGCACCTGGTTCTTATGCCATTTCTTTCAGGCTGTCCCCTGATCTTTACTTCCCATATGCCACACTCTTCCACCAAGATACATCTGTCCTGGAGAAATCTTTGAACCATGGGCCACCCCTCATGTGGGTGTAAGGTATTTTGTTCCAGCGAAGAGAACCTGATTAATGTAGTCATGCACAAATAAGGTTAGTGTGTAGATGATCATGAGATGTAGTCTTAATATTGTATTTGTAATATAGTTTTTACTGAAGTTCAAAGAAGCTGGAGCTTCTTTTCTCCCAGTATTTTTTCTCTAAAAATATATCAGGTTTCATAAGAGAGGGTTCTTACTGTCTGTTTATTTGCTGATGTAACAGTACCTCCAGCTGTGCATGCATTCATAGTAACAGCACTGTCTCGGTCACTTTCCCATGGCTGAGACACAATACCTCCCACCACCTGCAACTCAAAGGCAGTAAGTGTTATTCTGCTTCGTGTTGGAAATCTCACTTACTGCGGGCAGCATGGTAGAAGCTGGAGGAAAGCTGCTCACCTCGAGCTGTCGAAAAGCAGAGAGGGAAGGGAGGAGCCAGATCAAGCTCCAGAGTCTGTCATTCTTTTCTTTGGGGAAAACACAACTAGAATGCCTTCTGTGGCAATCTGCCTTCGTCAGTGTATGAGAGCTTCACAGGGTACTGGTGCCTAAGATCTGTTCCACTTGCCCAACCAAGTGGGTATCATGTTGCTAAAAACAGCCAACCTCACCTTTATTCACAAAAATTTGAATCTAGAACAACAAAAGAACTGTACAAAAATGAAAAGTTTGCCTCATTCACCATCATCTGACAACATTATACCTGCATCTTACCACCTGCATTTTCACCTTCAATTCTATTATTGTGCCTTTCCTTCTAAGGGTCATTTTCCTTCTTCCTCATTCCTAACTTCCTTCCAATTTTATTGATATTATAGGTTAAATTGTCCTTCAAGGATATAGGTTTAAATCCCAACTCTGGTCCCTCTTAGTATGATAGTATTCAAAAAAGGAGTAGAATATTTGTAGATGTAATCATGTTAAAATGAGATTCTTAGGCTGGACCCTAATCCAGTATAAAAGGGAAACAGAACAAACTTCTCAGGGAACACAGCATGTGATCACAGATGCAACCATTGGAATGATGTGTTTACAAGCCAAGAATTTCGAGGAACTTCATGAGGTAAGAAAAGAGCATGAGACAGATGCTCTCCTAGCACCTTCAGATAGAACACAAATAATAACTTTATGTTATCCTAAGCCACTGATTTTGTTATATCAACTTTAGGAAAATAATACACTCAACTGCTCCAAATTCCTTGTAATTTTTTAATGTAAAGAAAATCAGAGAAGTTCACAGGTACTGCTAAATGATTTTTTTCTCATATATTCTTTGGATGATAGTATACAGGAGGCTCCGTCTCCCCTCCAGCCAAGTCTCAATAATCTTACTCTGTTTGCTCTGTTTAACCTAAAGACACCATACAGGTCTGACAATTGATTCTCAAGGTTCTCTCTCAAGAATCTCCTAAGAGGTTCATGAGAATGAAGTTCATTCTAAAAATAAAGGGTCCAGCAGGTAAGGAGCACATTTTCTCTAACCACTTAATTCTTGCTGGGGTAACAGATATCTTGTGATCTTGGAAGATCTCTGTCTGTCTCTCTGTCTCTGTCTCTGTCTCTGTCTCTCTCTCTCTCTCTCTCTCTCTCTCTCACACACACACACACACAAAACACATACACACTAAATATCAAATAAGAGAATTATGGTGAATCTGAGATTTGAGTGCATGTATACTCCCACATGTATACCCCATTTTACCAAATCTGCAATCAATCAGCTTCAGTACTTACGATGTGAGATTAATAAATCTCATTAGCCAATAAATCATTTCATGCTTCTTCTACTTTGCATTTGGATAGTTCTTGTCAAATCTATCACTACTGTACAATGAATATCATGGTCTGGGATGTCTCTAAGTACTTCAATTCACCATGTCACCTATTCGATAAGAGTGGCAGTAGTGATTAGTTTTTTTAAGATAATCTCTGATGTGTGGATATTGCTTTTGTGTTTTGGTGTTACATGATATAGATGTCTGAACACAAGAACATACTTATTCACAGAAGCTAAAAGCCATTCGTGAGTTACAGATACAGATTTAGACATGATAGGCTCCTTCAAATTTCCTGAAATTGGAATTCCTTTCATCTTATTCTAATATTTCCACACTCCCTTGTTCACAGATTTAGGGTATTTTTAGCTTCTATTTAGGGGAGAATAAAAGGGGGAAAACTGGGCCAGGGAAGTAAAAAGAGAGGCAGTAATGTAAACAAATAGCTTTGGCATAATGCAGACTTGGAATATATTAAGAACTATGTATTTTTATTCCTAAAATCTGGATATGGAACTTGAAACATGGCAGAATTGTCCAACAAAACTTTTGTTACAGTAAGTTTCTGCACATATTTAAAGGTAATAGAGTTTATTCTGGGAATGAAGGACTCCAATTAAAAATGCCTTTGAGAGTCAGAAAACTTTGATCCTTTAAGTAAACAAAATGTATGATAGAAAGGAATTTTTCAATCTTTATAGTCTTCCAAAAAATACCATGCTTGCCTTTTTCTCATTTTGTTTTTTCATGCTTTCAAGAAAGTTCCTGAAAATTCAGACACCATTGGGTTTTCTTCCCTGCAATGATGTAGAAAGAGACAGGTAGCTTGTAGCCATAGTGATTTACCACGTATGGCACTCTCTCCCCAGTAGACTTTTCTCCTGAGCTTCATTAACACTCAGATGGTCTCAAGACCACTTTATTTGGAAGAGAGAATGTCAAAGCAAGAGCAGAATTGTCAGGACTGATTATAACAATAATTATCCATCATCCATTGTGAACCAAAGCAGGCTACTATGAGCAAGGCAGAAAGAGTTAGTGGATGTCAAGCAGGCCAACAGTGGTATCTGCCACACTAACGATACTCCTAAAGGTGTAAACAGAATAATTGCTGCCATTCTTTTTAGACACTCTTCTTTACTCACACTTTCATATACACTCAAAGCAGAGTTGACATTACTCATACCACTGAGTTAAGACAAAACGCAAAACAGTCAATTACTGTGTTTTAATAGCTGGATTCATGTTTATGTGCATATTGGCATTATAAACTGTGATGGCTGTTTAACTCAAAACCTGAGGCACTAGAATGAGGTAAAGAAAATGACCTTATTAAATGTTCAGTTTAATATTTTAGAAAATCACCATAAAGAACTCTATGGAATCACAAATTGATATTTACTTATTAAGATTTAGCACTTTATATATATTATGAATTAATGCATGTTTTTACGATATTATGATTCATTTGAGGTGTCATAAATGCTGAATTATCTTGCATTTGCATTTTATTTTTATCAAAGTCATTTTTTTCACATAGCTCTATTATCACAGGAATACTTCCTACAGAGAAAATGTGTTTAAGCCATTATGCTAAATGTATGGTAACTACCACATCTAAGACTGTTTTGCTGTATAATCTTCTTTATCTAGTAGGAACACAATGAATTATATTTTCTTTATGTAATATTTACTTTAAATTCAATAGAGACCAATGTATTTGCCTCTTTGACTCTGTTTTGCTTCTCTTATTCTCACAGTAAATACTGGTACTTGAAGGCTGCCTATGGCTACCATGTGCTCAACATGCAACAGATAAATGGATGGAGGGGTAAAGGAAGAATAAAACTTATCATCGGCCTCATACAGATAAAATACACAGAAGAGATTGTGGTTTTTTATCTTGATTTCCTGAGACAAGGGTTTTATTTCTGGCTTTTCACACTCTCAAGGAACTCCTATCTACCAGCGTAGAGTCTCAGCATTTCCCATATGAAGTCACTGCATATGACTGAAAAATAAAGTGTTCTAAGGTGAGGGAAAACTTTCTAAGAACGATTTAAAACACATGAACTTAAACTCAGTGGTTTTTTTGGAAATATTATAGATGATGAATATGTTGCATTCATGCTTTGCAGTCAAGATCGATCTCTTTGAAAAATCATATAGGCTAAAAATTCTGGGTATAATGATCACTTATAAATCAAATTTAGGAACCCCTCTTTGCCCATGAACATGTAATTACCAGTTTTTCTATACATCATTCTACTTCCAACTATAGGGCCATACCTTGACAGGTGAGAAGGTGAGTATTTTGAAGTTTTATTGATTCATGTATATAAATCCTTATTAGGCTAGATAAAGAATAAACATTTTGAACTTGAATGAGTAAAGGAGGATTACTTGAAATCCTCCAACTAAAGGCAGTTTTTTTTGAGTAATAGTTCAATGAGTGAGTGAGGACAAAAATATGACTGGAGTCAATTTACCAAATGACCACTTCTTCTAAAAACCTATTAGGAAAATGTACTTAAGTTAGCCCAAGATAATTGGTTGTATCTGTGGTGTATTATCTGAGGCAAGGGTATGAGGAAAGACAGATATGATATGTTAGGCCAAATATAGAGGCAGAGAAAAAGAAGATAGAACCAGAGCCATGAAAATATGAAGTGGCCTGATCCTCAAAACTAAAGACAAAAATCTGTCTTTAGAGGAAAGCTTATCTAATCCTATAAAATATTCATAAATGAGGAAATGCAAGGTGTTTAAAATTAAGTTATTTTATAAATTAAGTTTTTATTTGCACTTATACAGTCTTATAAATAATCAATGTTATCTGTAAAGGATAGCAACACCAAAAATCAATTCACGTTTCTAGAAGTTTTCTTTTGCCTTACATGCAAGTATTTGTAACAGGAGTACACGTGATTTTAATCCAATCATATCAACATCCGGATACAAACTAGACAAGAAAAGGTGAGGTAGAATCAAAAATCGTGGAAATAACCAATTTATTTTTTTAAATGCTAATGAGGCTGCGGGGAGAAGAAAACTTTCTACATTGCTGGTGGGAATACAGACTAGTACAGCCACTATGGAGATCAGTATGAAGATTCCTCAAAAAACTAAAACTAGAAATTCCATTTGACTCACCCATCCCCTCTCTAGGAATCTTCTTGAAAGAGCTAAAGTCATCATGTTACAGTGATACATCCATATCCATGTTATTAACAGCAAAAATTTTAGTAGCTAAATCTAGGAGATAGGCTATATGTCCATCAGCAAATTAATGGATAAAGAAAATGTGGTATTTATATACAATAGAGTACCCTTTTGCCACAAAGAAGGATAAACAAGTCATTTGCAGGAAAATGGATGTACTTTGAGGCCATAATATTAATTGAAATAAATCATACACACAAGTTTAAGTATCACAGTTGGTTTTATATGAGAAGCCCAAAGTTTAAAGAGCCAAATAAAGGATAAATAATAGGAAGCAGCTCTTGTTCAAATGGGCAGGAAAATAAGAGATGGAAGGGCAAGAGAAAGAAGGGAAAATAGCTTTATAAAATAGAATAATAAAGAGAGAACTAGAGCTTTTTCAAATGGGGAGGGGATAACGAGTGAGAGGGAACAGGGATGCAACAAGGGGAGGGGACAAAAAAGAAAGATGTGTAAGCTCCCCTAATAAATGTAATCATTATGTACTAATAAAAAGCATATTAATAATAAAAAATGGTGGAAAGAAAGGGACAGGCTCCATGATCTCCAGTGGTAGAGAAAATTATGAATAATAGAAAAAGTTCTAAAAATTAACAAAAATAAGGAAGATTTAGGTAGTTATGTGATCATGGTGAATATCAACCTGAAAAAACATTTTTTGAAAAATGTTTAAGACAATTCTGTCAAATAAAAACATTAGACAGCATCTTCATCCCTCTTTTTCATTAGATCTGGCACCATGTACCTTCCTCTTAATCCCAAAGTCAAAATGATCAAGAAAGGTAAATATTTTGAACTGATTAAGGATATGGATTTAGGATAAGACAAGAAGACACAAAAGAGGAGTTCTAGAATGGCTACAGAAATGGCAAGCACAATGGGCAGATCACACGGTACAGGTGGTTAGACATATTGCCTGGGTAAAATGTCAGATGCACAACTATATCCTATTTACAGTCTCCAGCCAATGAATTACCTGGCCAGATAGTCACAAGCTTGGAAAGAACATGACTGGTAAGCTAGTGACAAAGGTATTTGGGGAAGGGAGTATGCAGACAGCTCTCACCATGTGAGTGAAGAATGTAAAGAATTTGTGTCCCATGCAACACCTACCTCAACAGAACAGAACATTAATAATCACTTGTATAGCATTACCTATTCTGTGAAAAGTAGCCAAACTTTTTCAAGTACCACTCTCACTGGTCAATAGGACCGTGAGCACAGGTCATGGTGGCAGGGATGGAAGTGATACATGGGCTCAGCAACATGAACTCCCACTCACCAAAAGTGATCTATCTACACTCACTGCTGAATGCCTAATATGCCAGCACCAGATAGTAAGTCACTGATATGTCACCATTCTTGGGGTAATCAGCTTGCGCCTGGTGGCAAGTTGTTTATACTGGACTCTTTCCTCCACTGAAAGGGAAGCACTTTGGCCTTACTGACATTAATTCTTATTTCTGATATGGATTTTCTCCCCCCCCACATAATATTTTTGCCAAAATAACCAATCATAGTTTACAGCATGGCTTGTCTAACCTCATGATATTCCATCCAGCATTGCTTTGGACAGGGAACACATTTTACAGCAAAAGACAGTGAAGTTCAACTCATCCTCGTCACTGCTCTCTCATTCCTTCTATCTAGCACCAGCTGGATTAATGAGAACGTGGAATGGCCTTTTGAAGATGCAGTTACAGCACCTGTTAGTTGGCAGTACCTTGCAGGGGTGGTGCAAGGTTCTTCAAAACCTGTACATGCTTTGAATTATCATCTGTTATAGTGTACTTCGTCCAGCCAAGATTCATGAGACCAGGAATAAAGGGACAGAAGGGGAAATGCTAACATGCACCATCACCAAGAGTGATTCACTGGCAAAATGTCTGCTTCTGATTCCAGCAACTGCTTCTTATTCTCTGCTGATTTAGAAATTTTAGTTCTGGAGAGAGGACAGCTTGTACTAGGAAGCACAAAAATGACTCCACTTAACTCGAAATTGAAAATTCTGAATCATCATTTTGGGCTCCCTATGACCTTGAGCAAACAAGCTGAAAAGAGAGGAAGGAAGCCTCACTTTTCTTTCTTTCCAGGAGCTCCAATCCACACCAGCACTTCTGAACGTCCATTTTGAGGTTTCCAGGGCAGACTTTTCAACCCTCCACCATACTTTAGCCATCAGGTTCTTTAAGGGCTTCATGAACACTGCTGTGAGTCTACCCGAATGGTAAAAAGAACAAGCCACACTAATCTTGAAGGAATAGAGATCTGCAAGTGAGAACCTGAACTTGAAGGTTCCAGTTACTCTTCCTACTAGCACTATCACTTCCCCTAACTTGTTTTATGTTTTTTCAGAGTACTCATCAAATAGATACTAGCATAGATTATTTATTTCTTGTTTTTGTTTCCTCTTTTCACCAGAATATAGGCTGCATCAAAATAGGAGTCCCATCTACTTTCGTTATTTATATAATCTCATTATTACAAGGATACCTGGAACAAGGTGGTTACTCAAAAAAAAAAAAAACTGAGTTGAGTGAGTAAATGAATGAATGAGATTATTATGAGAAATGAGGAGAAGACAATTAAGACAAGCTGAGGTTGGTAGTGCCAATTACATCCTGAAAATGTTACAGCAAAGAAGCAAGAATGTAGCAGTAAGGGGTAAAGTAGAATGTGCAGGGAAAGACGAGCTAGGGGTGTTGGGAGAGAAGGAGATATAATTAATAAGCTTTGAATTTGGAAAAGTGGAGAAGAGAAACTTTCAGAGTAATATGGTCTATGAAACAGAAGCAATGGATTCTTAATTTACTCTGAGAAGAGATGAATTGTTCAACTAGCCATTAATTCTCATTGGGCCTAACTTTTAATTTCTAAATTCTAAAGAAAGGTTAGCCAACCTAATCTGTAGCTGAAAAAGCTCTAAGCTATGTTTTCGGTGCATGGCAATTGTAGATTGCAAAGTACATCTGTATAATCCTAAGCATTTTCTGGCTTGCAGTCTGGAAAATGTCAGTGGCTCATATCTCATGGGAAATGTAGTAAACATTTTAATTACATACCATTCTGCTCTGTCTCTGATTTTCTGAAGGAATGAGGCTCCTATTACATCTTCCCTCCTCAGAGATATAGGCAGAATGTACTGACTATAAGGTCTTCTAATATTGTTCACTACAGCGAAAGCATATAGATACGAATAAGGGCATTCTATCCGTCTGAATGTGTGTGTGTGTGTGTGTGTGTGTGTGTGTGCATGCACGTGTGCATGCTTTTGTAAAACACATTTCTTGATTTAGGCTAATATTTCATGATTTATCAGCAAAGTAGAAATTCAGGAGATATTCCACTTCTAACTTTCAGGTGATACACTTATTCAGGAAGCAGTGAGTGGCTTTCATCAAGAAAGCACAGTAACTCATTAGAGACCAGAAGATAAAAAATGCAGAATTAAGGACCAGATATTCATCACACATTCTGTGAGGTATCATTGTGAGCTAGAGAAGATATCATGAGTTGTGAAATATTTTTAAAAAAAGAACCTTGAAAGATGTTTATCTAGATCGAATTACTCAAACATTGAGAAACATAATACATCATATTATGTGATTATTAAAGAAACCAAACAGCAGAACAATTTTCACATCTTAATGTAATAATAAGATTTAAACACTTTGGACTTGGTACAGAATGATTTCTAATCATCAGATGTGTTCTTGAAAATCTCTTTTAAAATGTCAGATGTGTTTCACATACAATAATGTGGCACCACAGGGCCCTCATAAGTATTTGTCAGAAATAAATTTGAGGGCTTTGTGCATATTTTTAAAAGACCTATTCCACATCTATACAAGATAGTTCACCATCATTAGAATGTGTGATAACAGAAATGAAATGTACCCAACTGCCTGGTGCACATTTCCTTGTGGATGTCTAATGAGTGTTTGAAATGTGGCTCATTCACAAAGAAAAGCAAAAAGTAAGTAAAATAAAAACCTTGTACTTTACTCCAGACCTTGCCTATTTCTCATATCAGTAACTGTCATTGTGTTCAGACCAATTATTCAATTCCAAAACGTCTTCATCAGACTTATCTCTTTGTTTTCCTCTTTCTCTCTATTTCATTGCTTAGCAAAGTATTTTATCCTTGTTTCTGGAATATTGTCCTCTATGTAGCTGATATTTGATATTTATACTAGCAACACACATGTTAATTTCCCATAATTAAATTCCCATACAACAGAACAAGTGATTTCTTTATAAGGTAAATAATGTTACATATGTGTCCTGATTAAAGTCCTTTAGTGAATTCTAATGGTCTGTAGAGTAATTTACAAATAAGTTCTTATGATAATGACCCTGCATGTATGTTTCAACCGCATGTCCTCCTCCAGTTAACATTAATCACTCTTCCATGGCCACTTTAAAAAAAATTGTCTTTATTGGTACATTGTATATACACATCGTGATCACAATCAATATTGGGAATTTGAACCAGTACATGACACAGTTTGATTCTCAATTTTTCCCAATCTCCTACCCACCCCACAACCCTTCACCCCCTAAACACATAAGCTTTGTTTCCCATTTTTTATTACCATCACATTTTTCTTTATCCCTCATTACTCACACCTCCACATTTCTCTTTGCATATTTTCTATTTCACAATATCCATCATATATTCTAGAACTTAATAATAACTTCAGTTTCTCATACCAGAGAATAGATGTGATTTTTTACACATGTGTGTCCATGGCCACTTCTGAAATTATCCATTTAACAGGTTGAGAAAGAAAAGTTTTAGCTCAGAAGTGTCTCTCCTTAAAGACAAGCATAAGTTGTGGACTGGTCTAGGTTCTTTAAAAATTCAGTGGCAGCAGGTGCACTGTAGGCCATGGCTAGAGCTCAAAATGCCACTAAACAGAGGATGAACTTCCCATTTTCCCTCCTTAAATATTGCCCTGCCTAGAATTACAGACAAAACAAAAACTTTGCACTAGTTGAAAATAGGAAGAGCTTTAGGAACTCACAGTCCTAGGAAAGGTAACTCTTAAAAAGAAGACAGCATCGGGCCGGAAGGTTAGCTCAGTGGTTCTAGCGCCTGCCTCGCAAGTGCAAGGTGCTGAGTTTGATCTCCAGTAACCACATAAAACGCTGGGCGTGGAGACGCGCCCACCAACAATCAACACCGCATACCACAATGCCGGACATGATGGCTCACACCTGTCATCCCAGCACTCGGGAGGCAGAGACAGGAGGATTGCTGAGTTTGTGGTGGCTTGCCTGAGCACCATAGTGAGCTCAGGGCCAGCCTGAACTACAAAGCGAGACCCTGTCTCAAAAGCAAAAAAAAAAAAAAAAAAAAAAAAAAAAAAAAAAAAAAAAAAAAAAAAAAAAAAAAAAAAAAAAAAAAAAAAAGGATATTATTAATAGAAAGATATTATTAATAACAAGAACTAAATGCAACAGAGTATGTTCTTTAAGTGTGCTAGCCTATAACATCCTAAGGTTATTCTCATTTCCAGACTCCTAACTTACATACACCCCTGCACCCTGCTCAGCACGGTCGCCATTGGCTTACTCTGGAACTATCCACTCAAATATCACCTCTCAGAAAGGGTCCTCCTCGAACTGCCCTCTGCTTCTCTCCCCTGATATACTGCCCTACTTCCTTCCTTCAAAGTACTTTCATAAGTTATAATTTACTGGTTTATTTGGTGTGCACATTTGCTTTCACTTCACTGGTTTGCAAGCTTCTAAGAAACCTGTCTCTCTCATGACTTCAGCTCTTCACACATTTCCTAGCCAATTCTTGGCTTTTAATTAGTAATTACTAAAGAAATAAATAATGAACTGATTTAATATATGCTCTCTATCTTAGTAATAAGACTACTCTTTAACATTTTGTTAAAAAACATAAGGCAAAGAAAGTACACAATACAGTACTTCTAAAAATAGAAGAGTGTTTCATAAAAGTTAGCAGTTGACATTGTTGTTATTATTTAGCATCCACAATGGTCTGAACTGCATTTTAAAAAGTAAATTAGCGTCTCTTTGCATAGACCATGAATTAATCTATTGCCAAATGTCTAGCCCCAACTAATTTCCATAGTGTGTTTATTCCAGAGTTTGCTACATCATGAAAGAAGCCAGATGGCAAATGGGAAAGGTAAACAAAATCATTTAATAGTACTTTTTCTACCACTTCAAACTATGCAGTTACAGTACTTATATGCTTTCAGTAATCACTTATTATCAATGATTCTGGAAAGTATTTCAAGAGTATGACATTATTATTACAAGTAAGGATGATACGAACAAGTGTTATTCAAGCATGTATCTTACATGTTTTCATCTTAAGAAATGCAGATCTTAATGCTCCCACAATTTTCAGGAATATATTTTGGGAACAGATTCGAGGAACTTCGAAAATTTACAACATGATAGTCAAATATATCAGTAGGATATTTAGCTCTAAAATCAAAGCCTTTTCACCTTCAAAATTTAGTTTTGAGGGCCGAAGATTTAGCTCAGTGGTTCCAGCGTCTGCCTCACAAGTGCAAGATCCTGAGTTCGATCCCAGGAACCACATACAATGAGGCCGTGGTGACTCACGCCCACCAGCAATCAATACCACATACCACAGTGCCAGGCGTGGTGGCTCATGCCTACAATCCTAGCACTCGGGAGGCAGAGGCAGGAGGACTGCTGAGTTTGAGGCTTGCCTGGGCTACACAGTGAGCTCAGGGCCAGTCTGAACTACAAAGTGAGACCCTGTCTCAAAAAAAAAAAAATTAGTTTTGATTTATAGAGTCAGTCAATTTCTTAAGCCTCATACTTAAAACCCTGTCCTTTTCAAAGTCTAATATATAAGAAATATCTTAGGACAACATTTTTACCCACCAAAACATTAGCTATGTTCAGAGATGCCAGTCTAAGTTTTAACGTTTGATTCAGAAAACTGAAAACTCACTTTCATACGGTTCATATCAAACCCCTAAATCATAATCCATAAAATATCAAGTTATAAAATATTTTAGGAAAACAAATGAAGGAGGATTTAAACAAAAAAGTAGAGAGTTGCTATGTTACAGTTAAGGAATTCCAGGTGAATTTTATTATCTAAATTTCTCAGCTATTCATATTTTCTACAATGTATCCAATTGAGAAAATATAACACTAAAAGTTATAGTAAGGAACGATGGAAGGATTTCTGGCTTTTATTAAAGGTAGTAAATGATGGTCTCAGGTTCTGTCTTAGCAATCAACCATAAGGAAACTATAAATGCAATAGAGAATCCTAAGTATAAGCATTAAGGATGAAAGCAATATAAAATTAAAAATTAAAAATGAACAAAAATAAGGACAAGAAATCTCTGGCAGGAAGTAAGCTGCTACAAAGGAATGTAGATGTAATTGTGAGCAGGAGTGGACAAGACTGAAGCACAGCTAAAGGACACATTCACATCAGTGATGTGCAAGGTGTGTCTCTGTGTCAGCAACAACTTCATGGGGCAAGGGGTCACTTGTTAGAGTTTCCAATTTCATAACCCTGACCCAGATTGTACTGTTCCAGAAACTTGGGAAGTGGGTTTCTGAATTCTTCAACAAGCCACTGAAGTGATTTTCATGCACACTCCAGTTCAAAAACCTCTGCTTTATGGAACATTCTTACTTTTTTGGTCAGCATTAAGGAAAATCATTACTTGCCTTTGCTGAAGTAGCATCACGTCAGGTATCAGGCTTCCCAAGACAAGTTAAACGCCCACTTAATTTAGATGGTGTGTTCCCGCTGTCATGACCAGAAATGTCTATTTTTTCTTCTCTAATTATAATTTCACAAATAGGGTGAATTGCAATTTATGGATGGGGGAGCTCCTAAGTCTAATTACTACAAATTCAAAGGTAGTTTCTTAACCAGGTGACTTTATGGGGAAATTGGCAGTGAAAGGCAGGAGGACAGCAGTGGTGTTCTCCAGGGCTCTCTCTGCTTGTGTGCCATTCCTGACTTTTCCCTGAGTTCAAAGGAAGCAGAGCAGCCTAGTCTAATAACCTTCCACAATGTACATTAACCACCTATAGCTAGTTAAGGTCTCCACACCCAGTCCTGACCTAAAAGAAAAGTACAAACATTATAAATAATGCTGATCGGTTGCACAAAGTCCTACAGCAAAGCAGCAGCACTGCAAATCAATTATGTTACTGTATCTCATTAGTGATACTAAAATTCCCTTGATGAGTACCATGTGTAGTCCAGAGAAACACTGGAAAAATACAAACAGTGGGAAAAAAACATAAAATAATAATGGAAATTAGGAATTCTGATATCCATGTCAAAGAAGAAGCAAAGTTTATTAAATTAAAAATTATAGCTCCACATTTTGGTTCAGTAAGCCATACATTATTCTTAAATAAAAAGATGAAAAAAAATGAAATATACTTCTTGAGTAAAAATACAGTAAGGTACAATGATCAGAATAGAGATGATGAATAAGTTAGAACAAGTTAATAAAAATACCAAAATGACAACAAATTTTAAAATATACAAACAAGTTAGAGAATTCAGATTAAAAGAAGGTCTACACACTCTGAATCCAAGAGAAGGAAGGCTAGAGAAAGAGCCAAATAAGGAGACAGAAGGAGAGCATGCAGGAAGGGAAGAGCTTCAGTATTTTCCACTATGCCAGTGCATTTAATTTGCAAGTGGAAATAGATGTGTTTTCAAGATCCTTTCTGAAATTTGCATCTACTTAGTATCTTAAAAGCTCAGTTGAAAGTAACTACATTTTTTAGAATATTTAAAAGATTTTTTTTTCCTTGAGAATTAAAACAAAAATTCTTGCTTAGGATAATTTAAAAAGAGAAAACTGGAAATCAAGAGATGAAAGGAGAAGAAGAGAAAAAAATAAATATAACAAAATAACAAAATGCAACTAGATGGGAATGGAAAAGGATGTAAAAAGAACTAACATGTGCCATGTATGTGCAACTCCCAAAGATGAATGTAGTCCAAACATGTACTAGTAAAAACTGAAAATAAAAGCTACTCCTTGGTTAAATCATGCTGTCCCATGTGGCACTGGCATATTATGAGTGTATTTGGCTTAATGATGTCAGTATTTTTAAAAGATAATAAATAAACAAATTAATAAAATTTGATCAGGGTTAAAGGATGTTTTTCAAAGTGTAGCTTAGTATCCATTTAGTTGTTATGGCAAACGAAGTTAATTTTTCAGTTTTCGTTTTTTACTTCTTTGGTAAAGTTTCATTTATTTTATACTTATTTATTATATTGTATTAATCTTTGAATTTTTAACTTAAATCCAATTCAAAAGATGCTATGTAAATAATTTACATAAAATTATTTATAAATATGCATAAGTTTAGTGAAAATTTCAAATTCATCAGATATTAAGCTGTAAAGGTAAAACAAAAATACAAAAAATTATGATATATAATGTTTTAAGGCACATGCATCCTTTCTATTAATCTAAAATTCAAACAATTCAAAATAATAAAGACTTCTAAGAAAAATACAGACAATTCTGTAGGTGTTGTGGGAAATAGGTAAACCTCTATATGTAATGCAAGATACAAGACTGATATGTTAACATAAAGAGTAAACCTTGAAATAAGAGGATTAAAACCGAGCAAGTCAGCCAGAATAGTGTGGAAAATAGATATGAACACATACACAAATAATAAAACAGAAATGAATTTTAATCTTTGAGAGAACAGGCTTCGACCTCATCATGAGAAGGCATGGAGCTCTAGGACCACAGTGACTACTCTTAATGCCTATCCTGTGAGTATGGAGTCACTGAAATGCTCTTGGCGCACTATATTGAGAAAAATAAGGCATTTGTATTTTTGTGCTGGAGGGAGTTTCTGTGTAGGTTCATTTTACTATAGGCAGCTAAGTTGGACAGAAATTAATACACGTGAAAGGAAGTTTATGAAAAATAAAAATATCAGAATTGTTGCTGGAAGAATATCTGAGGTAGGTCAAGCCACAAAGTAAGGACACAATGCCTGGGCCTACGCTCCTCTTAAAGGGTAAGCACTACCTTGAAATTACACTGTAATTATTACATCTGGACTAGTAAGTTCAGGTAGCGATCAGCTGCCCAAGTGGGTGACCAGTGCATCCTACCCATCCCTTCCCCAAAATGACTTTCATCTTTCCATGTATCCTTCCTACACAACCTGCTTCTTTATTGCATCAATATTAGCTGAGCAGCTATACTGGAAATCTAGAGGTTGACCACAGTTCAACCCATGTTGTACCTTCACTGTGACTTTGCTCTATAGATTTTCCCTGTAAAACAGTCTCAGTGGCAACTCGCTACATAGAACCCCTCCTGTCTCTCAGGAGAGGCCTCTCGATAAGCCTCTCCCTCTCTTAACCTCCATTGACCTTTGGAATTCATTCTTCAGTTTCAGAGGACACACACTCAACACATTTGACATCTGGCAAATTGGGAGTTCATTCTTCTATATCGATCTAGGTTTAAATATAAAAATGAGACATCCACACAATCTTGTATTTATCACTTCGACTTCAAGTATATATTCTGACATATGAAACTGTGTTAACAAACCTGACATTGTTAGAGATATTGTAAGAGGATTACTCACATGGATTATGTTCTTCTGGAGTATAACAGTGAAACTTTAAAAAAGAAGGAAAGAAAATTACTTGTTTGGATAGAGAGAGGAATTAATAATCTGCTTCATTAAATATTTTTAAAAGGTCTGTTCAGTTGAAAGTGTAAGAGGGAAGAAGAGCAAATGGAGAAACTAGTGAAAAAATAATCACATCTGAATACATAACTGTGTGAAAAGATACAAGGCACTGGTCATAGTCACTATTTCTAGAAAAGGCAGGTGTCACAACATTAGGCAAAGGAGGGAAACTGACCTTGTAGTACACATATTTTCTGTCACTGCAATTGTGCATCACTGCCTGAGGCACATTTGTCTTCTATCTTCCCTCATTTGTCCTCTAGCTTCCCTACATGAAACAAAAGTATTGTGGGGTAGAAACAAGGTGTCGTATTCCTCACCAATGTTTAAGAAATTAGAAACAGGAGTGACCTTCAGAAAAACTATGTTTAAGCCAGTTTCACCCTACACAATGGAATCAGAGTAGCTGGGGGGGCTTGTATATATGTCATATAAACATATAAAAATCTGATATAAACTTTAATAGATTCAATTAATAATAACTAAATATAAATAGTTCAATTACACATCCAACTACATATGAGTTATTAAATATTTATAGATAAATATATACTTAAAACCTCCCTGGGTTTCTAGTATGCAAGCTGAATTGAAAACCTCATGACTAGAATGAACACAGAACCCTTTCTGGAGAAGCCAGAATCCTGCCGACTGTGAGAGTCAGGTCAGCCCTAGAAAGATGAATATCACCTGCCTGAGGTGTAGATTGCACTTATGCATCTTAAGCCATCCAGCTAAATGAAATAAAAGCACAGTAATACAGCTCGAAAGAAGAGAGATGGGAGAGTTACAGGTGGTTGATTATTCTCTGAGTAAAGTAATAAAAGACATTTGTGATATTTATTACAATCGTTAGTGTAGGCATATGTGACACATTAGGTGGCGTGATAGTTAAGATAAATATCCCATTACATATTTAAAATTACAGCTGATAAATTTCAATACACACCTGATACCCTGCTACGTACTATTAACTGTATTATACTATCAAAATGCTTTGTGCAAAATACTGTAGGGACTCTGGCCACTGCCAGACTAACAAAATATCACTGATTTTATTTTAGACAGGAAAAGGTGACACTTTTGCAGGGCAAGGCTACATTTTCCAGCGTGCAGTGAAACCAAAGGTGATGGAAGGTTACTACACGTATTCTTCTGGCTGCAGAAGTACATTGAGTGTTTGACACATTGCATCAGTGAATATTTATACTGAATTTTAATATCATTCCTCTAGGAAGATTTTGTAAGTCAGTCAAATTCAAGCCTGTGGATGGCTGTTAAAAAGTCATTTTTCTCTCCTATCCTTAGGTACATGTATGAAGCATTTTCAATTCATGTATTTAAAAGGCTGCTGAAATCTGCCTGTGGCAATGCCTAGAACATCCAGACAAATTTTTAGGCTAGAAATTCAATGAATCTGTTTACCATAATTCCCTTCTGTGGGCAAGAAGTCATATTTAAATCATGCGAGTGTTTAACTAATTCATAACAATGATAAATTTTACTCTCTGAAAAAAGTCAAGATACTTAATTTTATCACACAGTCTAGAGTGATGTTTTGCAAATGCTCTAAGTACATCTTGAATGTATTATTGTCACATTTGGTCCTTCGAAATGTTCACCATGACAATTACAGGCGAAATAGCTCCACTTTGTTCAAAGTAGAATGAAAAGCTTTTAAAGTCATGCTTAGTCTGTCAAGGTGGAAGGGACTTATGTTGTGAAGAGAAGAGATGGTCTCAAAGGTCAAAGCAGTTTTATACACCTTGAAATGCAGGAAGAACAGTTAACAGACATACACTTCAAGGACATTCTGAAACTTTGTATCAAACGCCATAGAACACTGAGGCCAAGTATAAAATGATAGTTTCAGAGACTGTTAATGGAGACAGGAATAGTGTGACATAAGCTAAGATTAGTTTTTTTTTTTTTTTTTTTTTTTTTTTGGTTAAAGAGTAGGAGATGGAGTTTCAAGAATCAAGATGTTGTAACTGCTTCTGACTCATTCATTATGTCTGGCACATGGGTGTCCATAAATATTAGTGCAATAAAATGGTAAGTACAGGCATTTATCCATGATGGATGCCATACACCCTAAAGTGATCCAAACATACAAGAGGAAAAATGAGAAGACTTCACTGTGGATTCGCCTAGGACAAGAGTCAGAATCTGTGAGAAGCAAAACCCTCCTTTAAAAACAAGGGCTACTTATCTCAATTTATTCTTTTCAGAAATGGCTCCAAGGAGTGTTTAGCAATACCCCTTGCTAAACAGCAAGGAGTGACACCCTTTGTACCAAGCCTATGACTTCCAAAATTGTGGCTTACTATTTCAAAGATCTCAAATTTATTACAAAATTCAACTCATTTAAATACACCAGAGATTTACTAAACCCAGAGAGTTAGGATAAACATGTATGTTTCCCCACCAACACACATACACACACACATATACACGTACACACACACACAGATACATGTGATTTTGAGCTCAGTGAGTTTAGATCTCCTAGAGAAACCACACAATAGCAGAGATCATCAGTAGTCAGCAAGATACTTTAAAGATGTAGTTATTTCACTTATCTTACTTAAAGGGAAATCTGTCATGAGATGATTAACTTTTTACAGATATCTCTACCATGATTCTTCTGATTGTTTAATTTCACTCATTCAAAAAAAAAACTTGAAAAAATCCATATCCACATGTTTCAACGCCATACTATATTCATGTTGGAGGAGAGACATTATTACCCTTATCAACAAACAACATAGTCTTGGGGCCAGGGATTCAGCTCAGTGGTTCTGGCATCTGCCTTGCAAACTCAAGGTCTCAAGCTCCATGCCCCGGTAACCACATACGACAATGCTGAGCATGGAGACTCACATACACCACCAACAGGTACCATACACCACAGTGTTAGGTGTGGTGGCTCATGCCTGTAATTCGTGAGAGAGGCAGAGGCAGGAGGATTCCTGTGAATTTGAGGCTTGCCTGTTCTGTATAGTGAGCTCAGGGCCAGCCTGAAATACAAAGTGAGACCCTGTCTCAAATGAATGAATGAATGGAGGGATGGATGAATGACTGAATGAATAAACAAATAAATTGTTTAAAAAATGAAAAAAAAAAAACAAAAATAAATAAATAAAAATCCCCAGTCCATTTACCCACAGCACTTTCAAACACAGGCTGTTCAACTACCCAGTTGGTGTGAATTCATGCAGTTCTATGAAATACTTGTTCCTGTCAGTCCAACCACACATTATATCAGTTACATGCTTGTATTGATTAAAAAATAATAAAGTATTAGCTTTTCTGTATTTGATATCTTCCTGGGGAATTCATTTAGAAAGAGACGAGCATAAAAATGATTACCACTAGATGTCACTATAAACAGACCATTTTCTCCAGTACAGATTTACTTGCACTTCCAGATTGCCTGGACTGTTCGGGGAAAATTTTTCCCGGCAGTATGGATTGATCTAATCTCTTGCTTGTTTCATCAAAGGTTGCTGTTAACTTTGGATCCTTACTTGTGTCCTTTTGCAAATAAATGTGCAAGTAGTTTTTTTTTTTTTTAACAGCAAAATCATTGCACAGGGATTTCAAAACTGCCACCATTTTATTAATTAGGTGATACTGTCAAGCTGAGTCAGTTCGTTTATTATTTTGTAAGGAGATTTTGTAGTGAGTTTGTGTCTCATTAGAGAATGGAGGGCCAGACAGATTAATGTATGTATGATACAACGTTAATTAGAGTCAGATTTTTCACAGAATAGATAATTTGAATATGATAATTATGACGGCAATTAATTGAGCTTCCTTCAGAAAGCATTTAAGGGGCTTGAGTTGAAGAGAAAGCCTACTGTGACTTGCTTAAGTCAAAAGCAGAAGGGATACCGGGGTTTCAGACCTACCTTGCTGGAAAGATGAGGCTTTCTAGTTGTTTAGGCTTCTTTTCCATTTTTCCATCTAAAGCCAGGAATTTTTGTAAACCTGTGAGCAGGGTCTACAAGATGATGAAATATGTGGCTTGGAGAAAGTTCTGGCAACTGTATTTCAATTATATTTTTGTGCAGATCTTTTTAAAGTACTCTGGTCTAAAAAGAGATATGCAACCAAATCCACCAACGGATTTCATACTACATTTTTGAAGAAAGTTACATTTTCCTAAGTTAATTTACACATACTGAGGCTTAATTAGGAATATCAGTAATCAGCTGTTAAAATGTCCTTAATAGTAGACTGGTGAAGCTGGAATAACAGGAAAGGCTGAGTAGTCAAACTTCTTTCTTAGCTGATATTTAAAACTTCACATTTTAAAAGTGACATTTAGCAGACGAGATGAAGATGCGAATGAAATCTATATTTAGGGAGGGGTGAAAACAGCTTCTAATTTGAACTGATTATGTATTCGCTTCTACCTGGGGAAACTTGGCTTCAGTTTGCCCAGTGTTCTTTGCCAATATTGCCTGTTCCCTCCCTGCCCTCTCTCCCTCCCAATTCTCCTCCCCTTTCTTCATCTCTACTCCTCTTCCATCCTCCATCCGGTCCCTTCTTTTGCCCCTCACACCCGTCTTTTCCTCTTTTCCTTCCTCTGTGCCACTAGAAGTCACAGAAAGGGAGTAAGCCTCTGGAGGCATTTCATTCTGCACCCCACCAGGTGACAACCAAAGGCAGCTATTCTTCCCTGAATGTGCCACCTTGCCAGTTGGCCCCATCAAGCCCTCAAATGGCTATGACCCATGTCCCATTTGGCTAAAAAGACAAGAGGTAGAATTACTCCAAGGAACACATTCAACTTACAAAAACCAGAAAGAAATGATATATTGAGATTTTAAGCCATTAAATTTCACTGTGATTTGTTATTTAGCAGTACATAAATCAATCAGTAGGCTGTTTGTTTTTGAAGGAAAAGAAAATTCTAAGAACCTCCAGAGACAAAAAAGTTGAAAAAAGGCCTTTGATCTTCCGTCTTAAGATTATGGTTAGAAGCAAACTCTTTCTCAGCTTTTCAGATGGAGTTTTCTTTTTATCAAATTTGAGCTCTGACATATTTTTCCCTCATTTGTCACTGCCATCAATTTTACTTTCATCTATTGTCACTTTAAAAGTTTGGTTCTTTTTACTTTTACTTCAACTTTAAATAGCATTAAACAAAGGACTAAACAGTGTTTAAAATATACACAACATGTAAAAATATACTTCCTGTCACACTTTATGAATATGCATATTATAGAAGCCTGAGCAACAAAAGGATTACAATTTGTCAAATCATGTGCATGGGGACTGTACTCCTTACTGAGCTCTGAGAAGCTTCTTCAACTTTTTAGTCAAAGTTTGACAAATAACCTGAAATTTAAGAAAGCATACAAATCACAGGGAAAAGTATTAACATGAAGACTTTGACATAAGGGACTTGAGTTTCAGCCTGAGACTTCACATTTCTAACAACTCTCCTGATAAAACCAAACAAACTGAGTAGAAGGAGTCTAGGATGTTTCAATATTCTATATAATTCGCCACCATTCTGAATCTCTTTTCATCAGACCTGTCCATTTACAAAGCCATGCGATGCTAGGGTATTAGTGTTATCTACATGCACCTCAAGTGTTCTGTGTTGCATTTAGACACTGCTTCAAAGACTCAGGCAAACAAGATAGGACTTTTTTCAGATGTAGCTGGATTGAGAATGTGTGACACTAGAATTGATTTATGAGGAATGCTAGGCTCAAGGGGACTGGCATTACAGATTTGAATACTACCCACCCTACGTGGACTGGATGAAACAAAAGAGGTTAGAAGACAGTTAAGGTCTCCGGTTGCTTCTTCTGTCTTCCACTGCAATGAACTCTTTTTCTTCTGCCATGCCTCACTCTGCCGTGGAGCTAACCCACTATGAACTGAAACCTCTACAAACTGTGATGCAAATGAACATTTTTTTTTTTTTAACTTTAGAATCAGCCATTTTGTCTCAGAAATGAGAAAAGTAACTAAGAGAGAATTTGGTACCAGGGAAGGGGAGTCCTTGCTCCCACTCTACATGACCATGTGTTCAGAAGCCTTTGGGAATGGCCTGTGGGAAGAGGTTGGAAAGGTTTAGAGATGCCAGCTAAAAACTAAAGCTGGAATCCCTGAGGCTGTACTGCATGGGAGATTCTGATCAAGCTTAGAAAACCACAAAGTTGGGAAACCAGGCTTGGGTTTCTGCTAGGAAGAAGGACTCTATTGACTGCTATACTCCAGACCATGTGGATGATGCCTTGGCTAGAAGTTTAAATTTTGCACATTTCCACAGGCTTTGCCTTAGAATAAGATTAAGGGCAGCAGACTAATCCAGTAGAAGAAATTTCAAGGCAGTCTAATGTAGAGGCAGTGGCATGGCTATGGTAGGGGCTTTAGCCAGATTTATACTGCAAATCCAGAGTAAATAACCACGTTGAATGATTTTAAATGTTTTGCATTTGACCAGAAAGTAAGGTTCAGTAAAGTTCCACCCTTTATGAGAAAGCAGAGGAGATTGTAACTGCTGAGAAGAAAGAGAAAATAAAAAAAGATGGCCTCCATGCATCACACCAATCACCGAGACTCTACTCTTTGCAGCCTCAACATTGTAAAGATGAAAGATTTTGCTTTGAGAAGAGAGCCCAGAGTACTACTGTCTAGAAGAGTGTTTGTCTAGTAGGGTATTTCCTGGGATTTGGTTTATATGCACTGAACCCCTACATTCAAGAGAGAAGGAAACCTGTCTACTGTTTAACTAACAACAGAATTTAATGTTGACCCAACTGTTTTAGGTGCGTGCAAAATCCAAGAGTTGTGGGGCAGGAAGGCTTCCAGCCAGATTTGGAGGCCGGGTAGTGTGCTCCTGACAGGGAAGGGTGTAAAGTCAAAGGTACAGTGGAGACCCAGAAGCCTGGAGAAGCCAAGAGCATAGACTATCCAAGGAAACTTGAACAGAGGGAGTAGAACCAGCTCCAGAGAGAAGCCATGGAAGCTACCAGCACTGAAAGTGGCATAGGGGCATTTGCAGTTTACAACTTGCCACAGATTACGGGAGATGCTAGAAGTGGAATTACAGGATTTACGGTTTACCCTCTTAGATTTTGGTCTCCCTTTGGCCCCATTCCTTTGAATCCTCCTGTTTATAAGGTCTGGAATGTGTGCTTTGTGTCACTGAATGTTGGCAGTATTTAGTTTTCATTTTTGCAGGGCTTTACAGCTAAGAGTTTGCCTTAAACTTCAGAGGAGATTCTGGACTTGGACCTTTCAGCAATGATGAAAATGTTAGGAGGACTTTTCCAATTCTTAGATATGAAGCAAATACTTTTTGTATAAAGAAATGTAGCTTAGTCTTTAGGGGAAGGGAGGGCAGAATGTTATGGATTGTGTTTAGATGTTTCCCTCAAGCCTCATGCAAATGAGGTGAAACTCTTTCAGAGGTGGCTCAAACTAGAATGTGTGACATGGAATTGATTCATATTACAATGCTAGGTTCAAGGGCACTAGGATTAAGGATGTGAGTACTGCCCACTTTAAGGAGTTTGAATGAAATAAAAGGAGCAGAAGGATGTCATTAAGGTCTAATTGCTTTTGCTCTATTGCCACCATCAATTGTTGCTCCTCTACTATATCCCACTCTGCCTTGAAAAGAGCTAATTAAGATTTGAAATCTCTGAGAACCATGAGCTACATAAACCTTTCTTTCCTTAACTTTGGGAGTTGGGTATTTTTTCTCTGAAGAGAAAATTAACTAAGACAACAGAAAAAGAATCATCAATAAAAATAATTTTGTCAAAGTTTTCAGTCCACCTCTGTCCACACACTTTTTTCCTTGGCTAGGTCTTTTTCAGTGACCTTTCTACCTGTAGATTTTAGGATAATATTTATTCTTCTCACAGTAAGAACCGCTAAAGTTGTGAACCTGAGCCAGAGAGCACCTATATTAGCTTTCAAGATACATTGGGCCTAGGTATGCACAAGTCCTAGAAAATGTTGCTATTAGTGCTCAGGTTAGTGGGATTATATGAGATTGCATCCCTTGGCATGTTGAATTTTTCTCCCCAAAATGTTTCATATTTTCTCATTCTTTTAGTTTCTTCTAGTAGCACTCTGGATCAAACCAATCATCAGTTCTCTTCACTTCTCAAGATACTCATTCTGTCAGTAGGCCTATGCCTGCTTTTACTGACACCCAGTCCCCCTTAAAGTTCAGCTTCCTTGTCTTTTAGAATGCAGATAAGCTTTTGTTACATGCCTTATAAGACCCTGAGCAGTCTGCCACTGAGTCCTTGTCTCCTCTGATACTTCCTGTCATTCTCTGGCTCTAGTTAATGCATATTTTCAGTCTTTCAGAATTGATAAACTGCCTCACTCCGTGGTAGGAAATTTCTCTTCTTAGGACTCTCTCTCTCTTCCCCCCACTTCTTTCCTCTTTCTAACCCCCTTTTAATAGTCTCTTACATTTTTCTCTGTCTCATTTAAAATTCACTCATTAAAAAACATTTTTAGCATATCTAAAAAGTGTGATCTCTCTCTGTCTCCCTCTCTCTTTCCTTTCTTTCACATTGATGGAGATGGAACTCAGTGCTTTGCACATACCTGGTGAGTTTTCCATCAATAAGTTAACACCTAGCCTATGCTCTCCCTATTCTAATATCTCATAGGTCCACTCTTTTTTTTTTTTTTAGCACTAGCATAGCTCTACTTTCTACTTGTAAATATAATTATTTTTATAAACAGGAGATTGCATTAGTTATGTCCAGTTATATATAATGAAGTCTCCTTAGCTCCCTGTATGCTACACAGAGCAAAAAAGATTAGTTCAATAAAATCTTTTTGGAGGGGTCCAGGGGTTTAGTTCTGTGCCATGCCTGTCTTTCAAGTGCAAGGTCATGAGCTCAGTAGTGTAAACAATAACAAACAAAAAATGTTGGAGAAATGAGTACATTCCAAGCTATCTATCTTCAAGTTTACCACAATGAACTAATACATTATTTTCCTTGATCTGGCTTTCTTGATGACTCACTCCCATTTTACGAAGAAAAGCTTTGACTAGCACCAACCCTTTGTATGGTAATACCTTGGCATGTGACCTTCAAGAACACTTTTCACCTTTCTAATATCAAAATTTTTCTAACTTGCTGCAATCACATTCATTAGCTGGTTCTAGCTCTGGGGAACTACACAGTTCTCTCTAGAACCCTTCACCTGGATTCAGGTCCCTAGTGCTCTCAGAAGTCTACCTTGAATTATTCCCATATGGTTTCCTTCTACTTCACATTCTATTACATTAAGAAACTACTAATCCCTGTGGTCCTAGGGTTGCAACTAATCACACCATCTTCAACATCATTTAAGACACCACTTGTGTTTTTTTGAACAGAAAACAGAAAAAGATTATTACTACCAAATCACAGCCCCCCTTTGGTCTCAAATGAAAGGACAATAAATCAACACTTATAACAAATCAATGGGAAAAAATATCTAAAAGCCTAAGATTTCCATAAAGATAATAACATCTATTTCCTCATTTTTGAGCTTCAGACTAGCAACAATTGGTCAGCAGGATGCTTCTAGCCTAGGGCTTTTCTCTCCCTGGGTCTGCTCTTGGCTTGCAAAGCCAGGGAAATATTCCTGATCAAGCATTTATAGTTCATGTGAATTTCACCTTAAGCAAAGAAGTGGTGCCTATTTTAACCACATGAATTTAGGTATAGCTGAGTGACTTTTTTCTGGCTAACAATCCTTTCCAGTTAACATTGTCTCACAACAGGACTGGATCTGGCCTTCACAAATTCTATGCACCTGGCTGTATGTTTCATTCTAATTTTGCACATTTCAGATCTGCCACCCATCTGACAACCCTGCAGGCATTATATATTTAAGAAAAGCACTTGCAGCTAGAAAAGCAATCACATTCAAGGTCAAGTTGAATTGTGAAAAGATTCCTATGTGAAGGAGTTAAGTTGGCATTGCCTTAATGCTTGCCAAAAATATTTCTATCTAGAGATAGAATTATATAGGTTGTTTTAGGTTCTAAAACTATTATCAACATGTTAAAAAGGAAAAAAAAACTAAACTGTTTCAAGTGTAATTTTGTTAAGAAATTTCTGTTTTGAGGAGAGAGGAATACACATCTCTATATGACCTCTCTTATAAATCTCTGTGTGTTCTTATGTTTGTGTATATCTGTGTTTACTGGAATACTTATAGCTCAAATGAAGGAGGGAAACAATTTATAATTTAAGAACTATTACTTTAAAATTGATTTCCTTTACTATATCTGTTACCTCTGAATTACTGTTATTTATAATGGAACATGCCTATGCATACACTAAGTATTTCTTACTGTCTAGAAATGAAATAATTAAAGTAAATATAAATCCAAATGTTTTGAAATCAACAATTTCAAAACAATAAATTCTAAATTTAGTAATATCATTAGAGATTAACATAACTATGTAATGGATTCAAAGTATAATGAAGTATGTATTAAAATCTCTCTTGTTTTTCACATAATTTATTAATATTAAATAGCCACATCATACAAAGATAGCCAGTTAAATGACTTCATTTATAGCTCAAATACCAAAATTAGACAAATATAAAGAGGATTAGTATGAATCCTACACAACAATGACAATGACACTATGCAGGTTTCCCTATTATTAGACAAAATACAAGTTCAAATGAATAAGTTGGCTGTTTTTAAAATCAATTCCCAGCAGAATTTGGAGCCAACAGTAAAATCTACAAATATGGATTTTTAAGGGCAGAAAAGGAGGATCTTGGAATAAGCCAAACAGAATAATAAAATAAATATAAACATTTAGAGAATGGTATAATAATAATAAAAGAAATCACAAAAATATATTAATTTTCTTATAATCAAGCTAGACTCTGTACTTAATTAGTCCCAGCTTCATACTATCATATCATAATGCTGTCCTGCGGGTTGCTGGCCAGAGTTATGTATAAGTACACACAGACAAGGGACTTCTGCAAGCTCCAAATCTCTCAGAATACATGGTTATGGAAAAAGAACCATACAGGGCTAGAGGGCCAGATTGGATCAAAACACACTGCTTTAAGAAATGAATGGTCGCTGGGCATGGTGGCTCACGCCTATAATCCCAGCACTCAGGAGACAGAGACAGGAGGATTGCTGAGTTTGAGGCTTGCCTGGGCTACATAGTGAGCTCAGGGCCAGCCTGAACTACAAAGTGAGACCCCATTTCCAAAAAAAAAAAAAAAAAGGTCTGGTCTTCCTGCCCCATACTCTGAGATGTACTATAATTTGACCATATGTTTCATTATTTAACTGACTGCCCTGACCTTCTCCTGCCCCCATCCTTTGCATGAATTCCTTCACTGATGTCCTCCTTTTGTCCTTTATGATTGCTTCTTGGTTTCATCAGTAAAATGTCATTGAACATTAAGGTCCGGGTTATATTTAGGAGATCCTCACACTGAGGGAATCTCAGTAAGGCCAGTTGCTCTGCACCTTCTTGCATTGTGTTTGACTCTGAGTACAATCTTTCATTCTCTGAGCCATACTATGAGCATCAACTGTGACAATCTCCATTCCAATAATTCAAGATAACAAAAACAATAAATGAAGAATGATGAAAGGATCTGAAATGTTTGAATAAAACAGTCCAAATTGAAGAAATAAATCTCAAAAGCCAAATAACCATTTACAACTACAATTATCCTGAGGTCTTTGGCAAAATGTAAGCTAGAAGATCACTTATATAACCATTTAAATACATGACAATCCTTTTCATTCAGGTATGATTTTAATAATCACCATAAATAAAAACAAAACTAAAGAAAAAATGAAAAATAGTGCTACCCTAAAAAGATACTAAAGAAAATCTCTTTCAGGCCTGGCTCTTTATAGGAAATAGAACCCCTTATAAATCTGTATTAAGCATTTTTAGTTGCTGAACTATTTTCTGAGTTGTTTGCTTTCCCTTGTGGCTGGTACAGCAAACAGGAATTTTTAGTGAAATGAACCTTAGATAATATAATTCACGCAGCACAACCCACCCAGCATGAGCTCATATGATGGTATACTGAAAGATTTAGTGGACAGAAAGGAGTTCAGGAGGGGCTGGAATGAAAAGACAATTTAAAAGAATAGATGACAAATTAGAATTCAAAACTATACCACCAGAATACCAGCCAACTGGGAAGGAAGCCAATCATTCTTGCTGTAGGTAGTTTTATTACACCAAAAACAATTCATACATTCAAATGTCAACATTTTAACATTTTTTTTCAGTTTTACCATGGTCAAAATGGATACATCAAAATGCAAAATATAATTTTTGCCTTAAAATCTGCAAAAGATTTAACTTTCATCTACTTTCTTATCCTTATTCAACCCTGAACATAAACACAGTATAAATGTTTAATACTCACAGTGCTGATTTAAGTGAACAAGGCACTGATGGAAGATCAGAATGCTTTTAACATTACTTTATGATGTACTAATGCTAGTGATGACTTGTTCAATTTTTTGTGGGAGCAGTATTTGGTCTTTCCTATGAAATATTTTTATCTACTTGGTGCATAGAGATAAAGAAGGCATGCTTATCATATTTTTCAGGTGACCTCAGACTAGAAGGTTAAGTTAACATGACAGTTGACAGAGCCATGATTCTGCAAAAGCTCCACAAGTAGGAAAGACAGCGAAAAACTGAACACTATAAAAATTTATGGGAATAAATTCCAATCCTATGGTTATATAAATCAAGTAGAAAAAAATCACAAAAGTAAAGAAATCTAGCTTATTATTGTTTGTTGTTTAAAATGTGATTTTTAAAAATAATATTTAATAATTCTCCATAATTCAACAGTTTGAAGCAATGAGTTAAAGTTGCTGGTTCATAAATCACTAAAATAAATTACTGAATGCAGAATCAGTTTTATTCCTAGGTAACATTTACTTTCTTTATTCTTTCAAGTGATCTGAATTGTCTTGGGTAAACACTACTATAGCTATTGGTTGTAGAATAAAAATAAGATAAAGCCACCCTTACCCTTAATTCCACACTCATACTGTTTTTTGTGCATTCAGACCATAGTTGACTTTTGCTTTTATTCAGGGTCTCTCATGTGATAGTAGTAGACAAAGAGATAGGAATAAGATTTCGTTTACCTCCTTTCTCATAAAGCTAAGACATATTAAATTATTTACCTCATTAATATTAATACTCTCACTTGAGGTAGATTTGCTGAAATTTTATCCTCATTACATCACTGTAGAAATTGTACCAACTAAATCAGACATTTGTAAAAATTGTCTGGGTTAAGCATTCCTGCCAATATAGCAGACAAAAATGGATAAGTCCTATCACTGCAAACAATTAAACTCATTACCTTGGGATATAGCTCAGTGGGATTATACCTGCTTCATAAGCATAATGCTCTAAGTTCAGTCATTGATACCAGTAAGGAAAAAAAAAAGAATAGAAAACCTAAAATCCCTGGATAAATTACTTGGCCACTCAAATTAATGCATGACATGATTTATTGGTGAAATAAAAAGTATACTTAGATGAAATATTATGTTGACATTTTGCTTTGTATTTACCAAAAGAATAAACTGGAGAGTTAATTCTTATGCTCTGATTAAATGAAAGGGAAATAAAATTCAGATTCAAATCAGAACTAAATAAGAATGGAAAACATATCAGAAACAACTAGCTCTCAGTGTTGAATACTTCCAGAATAGGCTTAACATTTCAATTTAAATATGTAATGTAATAGTTTTCAAAAGGTGTTAGTGAATACCAACAATTGCCTAATAGTGTCTTTAAATCATGAAATGGTGATTCAAATAAATTATTTACTGATTCTTCTTGGTATTTCATATAAACAGACACCTAAGATATTTCCAAGTGGGGTTATCCCTTATGATCCTTTCATTTTACTTCATGGCTTATTGTCTATCTAGGGACTCCAGTAAAATGTTGAATTAAAGACCCTAGACCAGGCTCTCTTGACCTGTACCTATACTGAAAGAGATGTTACTACTCTAAAATAGGAAAACAGAAGTATAGATAAGTCATTAAAAAATCAGTAAATTAGAATCATAAAAATTAAATAAATCCATAACATATTCAAAAGAAAAAATAAACCACAGAACTACTAGGAAATAACACATTTCAATCTAAAAACATATGTAATTACATAAAAAAGTAAATGATCTAAATTTATCTAGTCAAAACTGCACAGACTATCTGATTATATACAGATGCAAAGTGCTTCCTATAAGTATCACTTTTAAAATACAAAAAGAAATATTAAAAGGAAAGTAATAGAAATATGTTGTGAGTAGTAATCAAAGGACAATCAGAAATTACAATATTAACAACTGATATATTTTGTTTCACAGTAAGTAGTTACCAGGACAAATAGTTCTTTTCTGAAAATGATAAAGGGTTTAATTCTTCAGGAAGCTTTACCACAGTTGAGTGACTCTATAAACAAAGCTTAACAGAAACTAATTTACAAAAAAACATTACAGCAAGAAAAACAAAAGCATTCAATATCCTTGACAAAAGTTTATTCAAGAGGAGTACAGAAAAAAAAATCAACAAAATATAGAAGACTGAAAAAACACTATCAACCAAGTTTTTCTTTTTAACATTATAAAATGCTCTTTGTCTTCTACAGACTGGAATACATATTTTCTAGTTTCTGACAAATATTTACCAATAGAGAACATCCTTTGGGACACAAATGAAGTCTCAGTAAACTTAAAAGGATTTAAAGTGTACAAAGTTCTTCTTATGTCAACCATGACACTGAAATATACATACCTACTATTTTGATGCTGAGAAAGCCATATTTAACAGAAAATGTATAGTATTTGACCCTTTCAAAGAAGAAAGGTAAAATTAACAAAATTAAAAGTTACCATCCACTTAACACAAGAAAAAGTAGGAAGAAATGAAATCTAAACTAAGCAGAAGTAAGAAGTAATACAGAGGAGTAATTATTTATATAAAGAAATAAAGCTATAAAAATATAATGCAACAAAAATTCAGTTATTTGAAAAAGAATCAACAAAACAGTCAACCTTTCTTTCAAAGCAACAACAAAATATGAATAAATTTACTCAAATTATCATATGTAGAATGAGTGCAGTGAAATTATTAGAAACAGACAAATTAAGAACATAATATGAAGTACTATGAAAAACAATACAGATAGTTTATGCTTACAGAAATAAGAGTTTTACAGACACAAACTACAAAGTTTATACAAGAAACATATCTGAATTGTTAAGAATCTGAACAAAGACAATGCTAAAACTGATGGTTTCACAAGTGATTTATATGAGAGTTAAGGGAAAATAATATAAATTATACATAAATTATTTTGGAACATTTTAAAGAAGTGAATATTTGGCAATTCATTCTATGAAGTTAGCCCCATCCTGACACAACACCTAATAACCATTCCTGATAAAGTATATGTCAAACCAGTATGTCTTAAAAACATAAATGTTCTGTTTTTAAACTTAGAAATTCTACTATTGTATAAGTAGGAATATATATCTTTGGCAATGGGGTTTATCTTAGGAATTCAAGGCTGGTTTAACATTAAAAAGTTAATGTAACTTACTATATTAAGAAGTCTGGAGATAAAGAAAAAGAAAAACACAATTATATAACTAAGTACAGAATACCTTTTGGAAGAAATCCACCAGGGTCCATTTTGATAAAAAACTCACACCAAAGCAGGAATAGAATAGAACACCCTCTGCCTGATAAAGGTCATCTACAGAAAACCTATCACCGACATCATACTTTGTGCTGAAAGATGAATGCTTTTTCCCAAAGTTAAAATTGCTGACCTTCCTTCTATTCAACATTCTACATGTACAGGAGAGTCTAGAGAGATAAACTAGCATAGAAAGAGAAGAAAAAGGAATTCACACTGGATACTAATTGAGCAGTGCTAGGAGGAAAAAGCAAACAAAATAAAAACCTATGAAAACTTTAAAATGTGCAGCATAATTATGTAAATTATCACAAGGTGGAATTATCTAGAACATTCTGAAAAATATAGGAAATGATTTAATGATTTAATTAACTGATGGTAATTTCCTTGAATAAAGATAACATTAAGAATAGAAAATTGAGACAGTTTCTTCAGAACACAATTATAATCCCAGTGCCAAATGATAACATACTCTTAACTTTGGAAAAATTTCATTAATTTTGTAAAATATATTATCATTTTATAATCAAGAACTCAATGATAAGACTAAGCCTAAAGTACCTAATAAAGGCTCTAGGACAAAAATTAGAGGTAAGTGACAGCCGCTAATTTGAAAGAAGTGAGGACTCCTGGCCTGGAGTGGAACCACAGAAGAAAAGTATGGAGATAGATAGAGATTGCTTCCATATTGGAAACAGACTGAATCAGTAGCTTTGACAAAAATTGGACAGGCCTGAATTTAGATTATACAATGAAGGAAAATGAAGAGTGTACATTTAAATTATTTAAATGAAAATGGCAAAATAAAAATCTGATCTTTCAGTTTTATTAATTAATGGACAACAATTAATAGTTTATCAAAGACAAAAAGAAAACTTCCATTTATGGACCTATGGCAGAAAAGCACAATTTCAAGTCTTGAAAATAGTAACATTTAAATGGTTATTATGGCTGTGTTTAAGTTTATGTTACAAATTTCTATCACTATTTTACAAATTATATCTTAGTTATGAGAATGATGTTTAAAGACTTGGAGGAACAACATCTTTTGGACAAAACAAATAAAGTGATAAAAGAGCAAATCAATTTTCTGGTACCTGAATATTTTCAAGATAAGGCTCTTTTTCTGCTACTAATACAGATTTTTTTATTTTACATTTTATTGTTATATTATATATACACATCACAATTACACTCCATACTGAGAATTTGTACCAGTATATGACACAACTTAATTCTCATTTTTCTCCCTCCCCTGCCCACCCTACGTCCCCCAACCCCTACATACACAAGCATTGTTTCTTTTTTATTTACCATCAATTTTTATATTTCTTCATTATTTATCCCTAAGCCCCATTACCCTTTGAATATTTACTATTTCACATTATCAATCACGAATTCTAGAACATATTTATAGCTTCAGTTTCTCATATAAGAGAAAATGTACGATATTTGCACACCTGTGACCTATTTATTTCACTTATAAGTATGTCTTGTAGGTACATCCATTTGAGTATAAATGATTCAAACTCATTGTTCTTTATGGCAGAGTAATACTCCATTTTATTTAAAAAAAAAAAAAACTACATCTTCTTTATCCAGCCTACAGTTGATGGGCATTTGGACTATTTTGAAGATTTAGCTTTCACAAACTGAGCTGCTATAAACAAAGGTGCACATGTCACTATGACAGGAATCTTGTAATTCTTTTGTGTATATCCCTAGCAGGGGAATAGCAGAGTCAAATGCAACCTCTAATCCTAATTTTTTTGAGGTATCTCCACAGTGATCTCCGTAATGGTTGTACTAGTCCACATTACCACCAACAAAAGGTGCTGGAAAAACTGATTTCAACTGCCAAAGACTGAAGCTAGATCCATCTCTTTCATCATGTACTACACTAAAATCAAAGTGGATGAGAGATCTAAATATTGAAACAGAGACACTAAACCTGCTGCAAAACAGGTTAGTAAAACTCTTGGAGACACTGGCTTAGGGGAAGACTTTATGAACAAAACCTCTTTAGCATGAGAACTATCAGAATAAATCAACAAACGGGATCTCTTTTTATTAAAAAGCTTATTCATGGAAAAAGTAATCAGCAGCAGAGCAAAAAGGCAACCAACAATATGTGAAAAAATCTTTACCAGCAATTCTTCAGACAAAGGGCTACTATCTAGAATATATAATGAGCTTAGAAACATCAGCTCCCCCAAATTTAAAGACCCAGTTCAAAAATGGGTATCTGAAATGAACATAAACTTTTCAGAGGAAGAAGAAAAGCAATTAAGAAGTATATGAAGAAATGTTCAGTGTCACTGGCCATTCAAGAGATGCAGATGAAAACGACTCTGAGATTTCATTTTACTCCACAAAGAATGGCTGCTATCTCGAAATTAGCCAGCAACAAATGCTGGCAAGGTTGTAGAGAAAAAAGTACAAAAAGTTTTTTAAACTTATTTTTATAGCACTGTAAAACCAATAATTCTAAAAGGCACTTTGATAGGACTCAACAATTAAGAAAGAAGCCAAAAAGCTGTAACTGCAGTACACCTCTTTTAGCTCTAGGAATTATTAACATAGTAATAAGATACTGCAACTTCATAATTCCTCAGCCATGATTTCAGAATGCAAAACCTCTGAGTCTCAAAAGCTTTATTTCAGAATTATTTTGCTGCCAAAACTTGTTCTGACATGAATTTATTTGGGAAATATCTTACCTTGGACTGATGTAACACATTTTATCAATTCCATCCATTTATTCTGTTTAGTGTAATATTGATATATTTCAGTGGAAAATATTAATTTTTGAAATTCACAGTACTGCCTCAGATTTTCTTGTAAATGTAAAATAATATACAGTACTTTATATAACTTTACAATAATACATGGGGCCTGAAATTCTATGCTAGTGACACTTCATAAATCTGTAGTTTAATCTTAAGTTTTGTTTTCACAACTAAAGTATTTTCATGTAAACTTATATCCTAATTTATTTTGCAGACCAAGTAAAACTGAAAGACATCTTTATTTTGTAAGAATGAAAGAAATCTGTATCATGACAGCTAAGTATAAATAAATGTCCTTTAAGGAACAGTTTGTGGGATTACTTATGACTTTCACACCTTTTCAACAAAATCAACAGTATTTTTATAGCCAAATTTATTTCTTTTATGTAGCTCTGAATATTTTGCTTTCCACAATAATAACACAATTTTTTAGTAATTTTATTAAGAAAATACAATGAAAAAATGGTTCAAGTAATTTTAATATTTTTATTTATGAATACGTTTTATCTTAATATTTAATGAATATAAAAACTATTTTTCATTGCCTTCCAAATTCTGTATATGAAGTAAGTTCCTACACATATCAGCGCAGACAAACCATATTTCAATAGTCCAGAGGTACATATGGGACATGGTTACTGGACTCGGCCAATAGTTTTAGCTACACTATCTGTTTGGCATTTATGTGCTGTAATATTCTCCAGCCCCTTTCTGAAAGAAAAAAAAATGTCTTATCATGTTTTCTTTGAACCATGAGGCCTCTTTGATATGGACTTTGCTTTCTTTTTATATAGGGACATATGTACAAAAATATATTTTATATTTCTAAATATATTTTTTGACTTTTCTATAAATTGCTCAATTAATGATAAGTAGCTATGTGTTTCACTGTTAGGGAGGAAATAGGATCTGAAGTGGATGCTGGTTCCAGGCCCTAGGCTGGCATCAATTTATGAGCTGCAGCCTCTTCACAGCGTCATGGAAAACAGATCCAGTGTCATTAGAGTTCTGCTACTATCCAAGAAAACAAAGAAATATGAAATCTTCTTGAAAAACATTAGATTTATGAAAGTTGACTTTGCCATCCACATTTCAGCTACTCATAGCGCTAAAAGTTTATGTGTTACTTGCCTGTCTCTGAGGTCACAGATCTTGAATAATAGAATTATTTCAACCAAACACATGAAGGAGAATGCATAGAAATGTCAAGAACTGGCTGTACTTAGAGCTCAGTATTGTGAATATGTTTGGAACAAAGTTTTTTCCCTTTGTTTCTTATTTTATATTATACACCAATTGCGTATGTGTATATATAACTTAAAATCTTAAAAGAGGAATCCCTATATACAGCTATGCTGAAAATTGTAAAAGAAATTCTTGCTCTTGAAGATGATTTTTCAAAGTTACTATTTCCTTTAGTAAAACATTTTAAAATCTCACAGATTTCACATATGTTCTCTTGAAACTTCCATTTCAGGCAGAGTCTTGTTATTTTTGTCTCCTGTAAGTATTTCTAGAATGAATTATTTCTAGTATCTTGGGCATTTAACTTGCATCAAAAATCTTCATGAAGAAGTACCAAAACAAGCATTATATGAAAGAAGGGCAAAGCGTTTATTAAGTTTTTGACACTACCACTCCTTACCTGATGAATGGGAGTAATGTAGTACACAGATAGAAAAAAAATATATATATATATATTTTAAAGACTTCTACAGTCTCACACCTGCTTTGCTACTATATGTCTTATTTTTCTTGAGCTAAAGCGTCTCCCTGAAGGAGTCTATAGAGCACAGGTCCTATTATTGTATTTAGTGTTGTATTATGCAGCCACAAATAAAGATAAACTTGAGACATTTATAACTAAATGGATGCACCTTGAGGTCATACTCATAAATGAAATAAATAGGACACAGATGAGTAAACATCATAGTGCTGCTTTCATGTGAAGAAATGAAGGTGTACATGAGGTCCGAAAAAGCATGATAGGTATTGTGAAAGAGGAAGAAAATATTAAAAGGTGAAGGTGAACTGGACGGGACAAGGGAGAGCAAAGAAGGGAAAGGAAAACTTTGATGTCAAAAAGAGATT
>PVIC010013391.1:0-38175 GCA_004025085.1 Thryonomys swinderianus
CCCGAAGGGACTGGCCGGCCGGAAGGACTCCTCCCCTGGCCCCTCTGTCTCGGGCTCGCTCTCCTTCCTGCCGAAGCTGGGATTCCGCAACTTCCACACTGAGCTAAGGAGTCTTGGGAACAAAAGCGTTCACAGAAGCGGAGAGGAGAGGAATCATTCCCAGAACATTCACTTAATTCCAACAACTTGTCAGCGAGATGGTATTTTTATCCCCATATTACGGAAGCAGAACGGAAGCCCTGAGGGAGGAGAAGCCCTGTTCTTTGGCAGCGCGGGCCACCGCGGTGGGCGGTCCTATCTTCTGTCCCTCCCACCGTGCACCTCGCCCAAGGGCTTCCTCCACACCCCACCGCCCCTGCGCAGTAGGCGACTTGAGGATAAGGAGGAACAGATTTTGCCGGAAGGAAGCAGAAAAGGCAAATGCCTTCAGGCACGTGAATGGTGCTACAAGTCAGGCGATAATTATGACTGAATTTTCCAGTAATGGCCTCAAAATGCAAAAGACAGGCTCTTGATTTGGAAAAGGATTGAAGCCTAGGAAAGTGGGTCTGTCACTGGGGTTGGGAACTCAGAGAAAGCGGAACATGAACCGGGCCATCCTTGAGCAAGTGCACGCGTGTCTGCGTGGCCTGTGGATCACAGCTAGAGCCATATGTTCAGGGTTAGAGTTTGAAATAAGTCCCAACTCCTCACAGCCAGTGGCTCTGCTTTCCTGGGCCTCAGTTTCCTGGTTTGTGAGCTCTTGTGAGGTTTGCTATAGCCAAAGTACAACTGTGTGTGGTGCCCAGGGTCGGGTCGAACCCCAGTCCAGCCTCTGAGCTTGAAAGCTGGGCTGGGGACGCACACAGAGAAGGTCCTGATAGGACCACTGAGCTTAGGGACTGGGTCTGCTTTCTCTGCTTGATTTTATTCCCTTACGAAGTGGGGGTGGTGAGGGTTCCACTTTCCCAGGACTGTTGGAAGGCAGTGAGTGGTTCCTAAAATGTGGTTCCCTGGATCATCGGCATCACCTGGTGACTTGCCAGAAATGCCAAAGTTTGGGCCCCTGCTAAGGAATTAATCAGAGACTGTGGGTGGGTGTGAGGCACTTGGCCACTTGCCTGCCTGGCACTCTGCAGTGACAGCCAGGCCCTTGGTTGCCTTTCATCTCCGTGCAATTTCTCCCTCCTCCTCTGCTTTAGACCCTCCCTTAACTGGCTTGAACCAGCCTTTCGGGGTGGCTGCTGAGACTCAATCGATTACATCTATAAAAGCTTTGAGCTTCCTGGAAATCGCTACCCCAGAGACAAGAAAGTAAAGACTTATTATTAGAGCTTTGCCCCACCCCCCTCCACGGCAACCTGGGATCTTAAAGAACCCGGGACCTTAGAAGGACACACAGAGCTCTTAGCATAGGACACACTGATTTGAGTTGGCCCCGCACCTGAAGTTAGAAAGCCCCCTGCCCAGGTCTCCAGCCTTCACCTGCAGCTGGCCTCTCCTTGTATGCAGGATTCACGTTCCCTCCTCCCTGCACCCCAGATGAACACATTCATTCATTGATTCAACAAAGTCTTGTTCTGCTATGTGCCGGGCCCTGTTCTAAAGGGTTCAGGTAGAACCAAATACACACACCCACACACCAGACACCACATACAAACTGCAGTCCAAGTCTTTGCCCTGTGGCACTGCCATCCTAGGGGCAGAGAGAGCCAAGAATGCAACAAGCTTTTGGTAGATGCCATTAATCTTTGTGTGAATGGATGAAGCAGGCAGCCCAGCACGTATGCTTTGGGGCCTGACCAACCTGAACCCAGACCTTGACCTTTTCTCTTACTAGCCATGGGATTTAGGCAAACATTAGTCTCTCTGGGCCTCAGTAGTCCCATCTATAAAATGGGAATAATAATTGCAATCCCTTCAAAGATACGTAGGAGGTTAATGCGTGAAGCACTAAGCATGGTGCCTTGTACCCACTCAATGCTCCATGATGAAAGATACAGAGTTGTTACCACTCGAGGCCACACAGCCGAGTCTGATGCCTGATTCACAGTCCTTTGTCTAGGATTGACTCTACTGCATAGGTGGGAGCCTTGAGCTAGAAGAGACCAGGATTGTCTGGTAACCTGACCCCAGTTTTGAAATTCAGACACCCAAAGGCTGGGGAGATGGTCTGTGACTTCCAGTTGAGTGTGGATATCACATGTCCACTGTTCCTGTGCCTGGGCACGGAAGGAGGGGCCGGGGTGTCTGCATTTCCCATCTTAAGCAGGAATTGTGGGGTGGTCCACACTGTCACCCTTTCCATCTCTGGGTTCTGTCCCTGTTCCCAGAGCTCCATGGCTTGGCACAGGACAGCCTGGGGCTGGACTGCGTGGGCATGAAGACCGAGTAGAATCCTGGCTCTCACACTGGCTGGCTGTGTGACCTTGGATCCTGAGCTCCTTATCTGCACCTGTGTCCTCTGTCATCCCAAGGTGAGATAAAGCGACACCGGCACAGAGCCCAGAAACGGCCCGGGAGGATTCTTCAGCCCAGCCTGGTTCTCCCCATCCAACCCTGCCTCTCTCCCTGTCCCTGTCTAAACTCGCCCTCACCACCCTCTCCTAGAGCCTCTGCTGATGTCAGCACCTTACCTGGGCTCTCTGTGCCTCTCCTAGCTTGTGGCAAACTGCCCACAAGTCTGTCTGTGCCCATTGTCTGGGCTCCCTGCTCTGCCTGGCACGGCCTGAACCAGCCCTAGTCCAAATACTTGAAATTTGAAACTTTTGGAGTGCCAAAAGAATATTATGCAAATATTTCAAACCTCAAAAATCTGCAAAACCTGACACAAACATTTGAGTTGAGGGGCATTCAACCTGGAGTGCCATTTATCCGCAGAACTGTAAATAATGTGTAGATAGAATAAGAATAGCATCTCAGCTGCTGTTTGTCAAGCATTTACGACATGTGGAGCTTGTGCTCAAGGCTCGCATGTTACTGCCTTTGCCTTCCTTTGTGCTAGGCACTGAGGTGCTTCTCAGCAAATGTCTGTTAAGAATTTAGTCGTCTCAGGCCGGAGATCTAGCTCAGTGGTTCCGGCGCCTGCCTCGCAAGCGCAAGGCCCTGAGTTTGATCCCGGTAACCACATACAATGCTGGGCATGGTAACTCATGCCCACCAGCAATCAATACCACGTACCACAGTGCCAGGCGTGGTGGCTCACGCCTGTCATCCCAGCACTCGGGAGGCAGAGACAGGAGGATCGCTAAGTTCCAGGCTTGCCTGGGCTACATAGTGAGCTCAGGGCCAGCCTGAAGTACAAAGTGAGACCCTCAAAAAAAAAAAAAAATTTAGTCGGCTCCTTAAGACCCAGTTATGGCAGAGAGGAAAGCAGGGAATCAGGCCAGGAGCTGCCCTGGCTTTTCTCCACTGTTTAGGTTGCTGTGAGCAGCCAGCTGTGAAGACCCCCACCGACGACTCCTGAGCTGTGGCTTATTGGCTCCAAATAAAAATGGGAGATGCATCCGGAAGCCCAGGCTGCAGTCATGGTGGGACCCAGGGCTTGCTGTGGGTCTCTGAGGATGGGGTTTGGGGGCGGCCGCCACTCACCGAGCTCACCAAGAGCAGGCAAGGCCACCAAAGCAAAACCCCCTCCCCCCTCCTTCCCAGGTGAAAGAAGCCACTGGCGTAGATGGCAGGGACAGTCCCTGTGCCTTGACTGGGTAGAGACTCTCCATTTTTGTTTCTGGCAGAGCAACCTTCAATAATACATTTGCACACACACCTACACTTTTCCCAAAGCAATAGTGTCTTCTCAGTAGTCACTGAAACCCTGTGACAAGCCTAAGCAGAGACAGGACAAGCATGTGCATCCCATGTCCCTGGCAAGGGAAGCAGAAATGGATCGTGTCCAAGGTCACAGCGGGGGAGGGACAGAGAAGGAAGCAGAGCCTGGGGCCCCAGCCTTCATATGCAGGCAACAGATGTTTAATAAGTACCTGCTTCATGCCAGGTACTGTTGAACATCGGGGATAAATGGACACATGCAATCTGGACCCGATGTGATTTTGATTTAGTCACCAGACACACAGGGAGCCCTGGCTCCGTGGTTCACCCATTCTAGGCACTGTGCCCCGTTCTAAGCATACACCTAACTGTCGCGATAGCCCTGTGGGATAAGAACCATCATGATCACAGTGGAGAGACAGAAATGCTGAGGCCCAGAGCAGTTACGTGGCTTCCTCAGGTTCCCAGGGCTAGAGAGGCTGGGATCTGAACTCAGAGCGACACACCATTTTCTCTTACGTTGCCAGAAAGGCCCATGATGGAGGAGATGGTGGCAGAGTGGGCCGTAAAAACGGGTACAGACCGGCTTTGAAGCCCCTACTCCCCTCACCACGTCCCAGCTCCCTGAACTAGACCAAGCACCTTCAGTGCCAGTGTCTGCAAAATGTGTGATGCTAAGGGAAGCAGCGGTGCCGAGGCCCGGATGCAGCGCACCGAAGGCGGGCAGGGTGGAGGCCTGCTGGCCCTCCCCCACCTCATGAGAACGGAGTTTGAAAGGCAGATTTCCCAATTCCCAGCTGGCTCCTGGCTGGCTGCTTTGCCTGGCTCTCCTATAGGGCTAGAATGGCCTATTTGAGTGACACCAAAACCTATCTGGAGACATGAGGTTATAGGACACTAGGGTGAGAGGCCGAAGAGAGCGAGAGATAAGGAATTTCCACCCTTGGAACTGGAGACTGAGCCGGCAGGCCTTTGGGGATCATCCACCTCACCTCCTAGTGTTACAGATGGGAGCTTCCGGCTCAGAGGAGGAGCGAGCCGGCCCAAGGTCACACAGCTAGGAAAGGCAGAACCGGGACCAGAATCTACACCAAGTGCAGAGAAAACCCCCGATTCTCCTTGATCCTTGGCTCACCACGGAAAATAGAAAGAAAAAGAAAAGAACCCATTTCCTTCGGGGGGGAGGGCGTTCAAATTTAGAAAAAGATAACAGTTTTGGTAATTTTTTTTTCCCCTTTGCCTGGTTATATGACAAAGCTCTTAGACCCAGTGGGTTCTCCTTTTGGTCCTCATCTCCCCTTCCGTGTGACATGCAGAACTCTGTACTTTCAACACGCAATCATTCCACAGTCCACAAGGTGCCCAGCACCCGGGTCACGGCACCCACCGTCAGCCCCGATTTTGCCGTCCCCGTCCTTGTCTCCGGCAGCCAGGAGCGCCTTGGTTTCTTTAGCAGACAGGTCTCTGGCGTCTGGGGAGAAGCCCTGTAGGATGGATCTGGGGGAGGAAAGCGGAGGTAAGACAGGGAGTCCGGCCAAGGTCACCCCGGAGGAACATCATGCCGATCTGCCCAGGGAAGGGGCAGCCGGGATGGGCAGCGAGCAGCGGGGGCCCGCCAGGTAGCCCGGTCTTCAGCTGAGCTTGTGCGCGTGAGTTCGGGGAGGGCCGTGTCCTGATCAGGGCACCTCTCTGCGTCCGGGGGGGCTGGGCACATGGTGGCATCTCAGAGAGCCACCTGCGCGAGAGGGCTGGGGGTCAGGGAGCCCAGAGCGCCTGCACAGAGAGACTGTGCTTTGATATTAAAAACCGAGGGTGCTCAGAGGAGACAGAGGGGAGGGGGAGGGGTTGGCCCAAGTGTGTGTGTATGTGTGTGTGAGAGAGAGAGACAGAGAGACAGAGACAGACAGACAGACTGGGTGAACAGGAGAAGCTTCCAGACAGAGCATACTCTTGTGGGAGAGTTTGGGGAAGAGACAGGAAGGTGGAGAAGTTCTCAGAACCCCCTCTCTCCGCACTCTCCCCTTTGTCTTTGTGACAAAATACAAGTCAGTCTGGCCAGAGAGTGACAGAAGGCACAGCTGGGCCGGCAGACATGGGCCAGGTGGCTGCGGAGGGCGACAAGGGGGGGCTCTGGGCTCCTTCCTCCCTGCTTCGTTCCACGGACCCCTGAGCGCCCCTGAGCTTGTCCGGAGCAGAAGCTCTGGTCCAGAAGGGCTGGGGCCGCAGGGTGGTGGATGGAAATCAATGCAATCCCAGCCCGAGGGCCTCTGCCTTGCCAGGGGCAGGGAGGACAACCGCCTCTTCATTTGTCTTGAATTATTAAGGCGCATCATTCCATTAGCAATATTAAGTGGCTCTAATTTAACCTAGTTAGTTGCACTTTGAGTGGAGGCTTTGGTTCCTCCGGAAGCATCAGCGCTGTGAACCATTTCCCCCCGGCGCCTCGGGTCTCGGCCCCATCTGGGGGTGAAATGTGCAGAGAGGGGCAGCTCTGATGGGGACTTGAAAACACGAGCCCCCTCCCTAACCTCCAGCCTCAGTTTACCCCAGCTCTTCCTCCTCGATGAAGCCGCTCTTGTCTTTATCCAGGATGTGGAACACCTTCTTCACATCATCGGGGCTCTTTTTCTTCAGGCCGACCATCTGGAAGAACTTTTTGTGGTCAAAGGAGTCAGGAGCTGTGGGAGGAGAGTCAGGTTAGGATGGGGACGGAGCGGGAGCTGTAGGGAAGAGGGGAGTGTGGGAAGTGTCAGGGTGACTGATGGTCAGTTCCACATTGGCCCCTTGGGAATGTACCTCCACGGAAGGCCGAAGGGTCCAGGCGAGGGGGGATGCACGTGCCCTCAAGGTCATGTGCTAGCGGGGAAAGGTGGTCTTCGGCCTGGCCCTCTCCAGCCTGGCCCTGTCCTCTGCATGGTCTGCCATCCATAAGGGTGGCATCAAAGATTCAAATAGAGGTCTTTGGGTTCCTGAGAACCGAAAGCATTTGGACAGCGCCAGGGTGGGACCGGGCCTGGGATGGAAGCCTGTGGGAGTGGAGGGTGAGTATGGCGTGGGGGAGGGGCAGCCTTCTTTCCCGGCCTCACACTGTGTTGTCAGAAAATCAACACAGAAAGGACATGTTTCTGTCAAGGTCACACAGTGGGAGGGGGAAGGGAAGCCCCGGAAGCCCTGGCTTTGCTGCAGAAATCTATTCTGGAGACAGTGTGCATGTGTGGGCCGGCCACCCCCCAGCCCCGACCACTCAGCTAAGCTGCTTCTCGAGGCAAAGTGGATGGGTCAACGCAGTGCCAGGAAAGAGTGGCTTCCCAAGGCTTTCTGTGCCCAGGGATGGTGCCAAGCAGGAAGGAAGTGGGTCCTTCCTACCCCTAATTTTCTATGTTTTATGAGCTCCTTTCTAAAACAGCCAGGAATTGGCACAACGCGAGACTGTGGATTTATGTGCGTACGGGGCCTGGAGAGGGTGAGGGCTGTTGGGATGCTTTCTTCTCTGCCCAGAGCTGAGGGAGGACAGCTGGTCTGTCCACCTCCAGCATAGAGTGGGGACCAACCGCACCTAGACACCACCCTATCCTGACCCTCTGCTGCCGGGCTGGATGACCTTGGACTGGACGAGTCCTGGGCTCAGTTTCCCCATTTGGATGGAGGAAGCGGGGAGAGGGGCAACCAAGTCCAGAAGTCCTGGGGCAGCCGGAGAGGTCAGACAATGGCGCCCCTCCCTGAGCGCTGGAGGGCTGTGGGGTGCCCCACAACTTGTGCAAAGCCCCGTGCCGGTTTCTAGAAGGTCACTTCCGGCAGCGAGGGGCTTTGAAGCCCGGGAGGGAGGCGCTTGCACAGTTTGGGGTCCAACGAGGGCCCTGCGTTTCAGTTCTGTCCAGAGTCGGGGTGGAGAGAAGGGGTCTCTCGGAGAGGCCGGGCACCCCGCACCCCTGCACCTATCTGAGCGAGGAAGTCTCAGCTCGCACCAGACCCCCCCCCAGGTCCTCCCTCTGACCCTTTGTCTTCACCCCGGTCCTGGACCCTCCCAGAGAGGCCACCCTCCCACGCTCTCAAGTTTGTGTCCCCAGCGCCACTTCCCCGCTGCGCCCCTCGCCAAGTCCCTCCAGCCCGAGTTTGGAAACGCTGCGGGCCCCGCCGGCCCAGACCCCCAGTGCCCTGCGGGCTGCGCGGGCCTCTGGACGCGAAGGAGGACTGGCCAGCTGCGGGCCAGCCCGGTGCAGGGGCGCCGGCTGAGGGGACGGGGCTGGGGTGGGGAGCGCGCTCACCGGCAAAGGCTCCAATCGCCTTCTTGATGTCCTCAGCGCTGAGCAAGCCTGTCATCGACATCCTGCAACTGTTTGAGCGGGCAGAGCAAGTGCGAAAAGATTAAAAAGTGCTTTTCTCATCATTTCTGCTCATATGACCAGCGCTGCAGTGCCGCGCGCCAGGCGCACGCCCGCCCGGCCTGGCACCGCGCCAGGGGACAACTGGCTCTGTGCGCAGCGGGAGCCGCTCAGTCCTGCCGCGCCACCGAGCCGCGCGGGCCACAGAGCTGCGCCCGCGGCGCCCAGCCCGGGTCCTCGGGACCCTGGGGTGCGCCCAGCGCTCGCGCGCCAGGGCGGGACCTCTGGGGCGCAGGGGGCGCCCGGCGCCAGCCGCCAGCCGGGTTTAGAGAGTTGCCTGCCGTCAAGGGCACTGGGCAGGCCCCCGGTCGCTCTGATTTGGCTCCGCAAAGGATGTCCCGCTGCCTGAAGAAGCGGCGGGACGCGGGGGCCAGCCCGCACCCCTGCGGGCCCCCGCCCGGGCGATCAGCCTTTCTCTTCTCCTCGCTCAGCCTTCTCGGTAGTCTGTCCGTCTGTCCCGGATGCAAATTTATGCTACAAAATCTAAGCGCTGAGGTCGCAGAAACTTGACCCACTGGACTCAGGGAGGGGCGACAGGGACAGGGACACACCGGAGCTGCCGCGGGGGCTCCCTGTGGGAACCCCACCCCACATCTGCCCTGGGGTGCACATTTTCAAGCCTGATTTAATTGAACTTAATTCATTCACTGTTTTGGCTAGCTTGACTTCTCAAAGACCCATTCATCATCTCCGCTATTTCCTTTCCCAAACTCCCCTCGCCCCTCCTTGGGGCTCTCTGGGTAGCTACTCTAGGTCTCTGCCCCCTGGGGGAAGGGTCAGCGGGGAGGGGGAGGGGCAGCACCTTCAGACCTTCAGGCTTCGTGACCTGAACATCACCACCCGTTCCACAGAGGACATTTCCTGGGCAGCCAGAGACCAGTTGCACCTTCCCTGAAGTTCCAGGGATTCGGCCTGCAACCAGCCATCTCTAGGCTGTGGGAGCACTGGACAGGGAGTCGGGAGGCCTGGGGTCCAGCTCAAGGCCTGCACTATGACCCCCCTGAGGCTCCTTCTCATGCGTGGGCTTTAGCCTGCCCTCGTGGTGTTGGGCATGGGTGGCACACATGCTGGACCCGAGACTTCAGTGCAGGGACCCAGCAGGTGGCCTGGGGTAGGGGCTGGGCTGGACCTTGGTGGTAGGTACCAGGGACAGTCCCTCCACCGCCCAGTAGCTCAAGTTCCCTGCCACTCACTGCCAGCCCCACCCCTGCTGGCGGGGCCTGGACGGCCGCCCTTCCTGGGGACCTCAGGAGTGAGTTGCTCCAGCCGCCTCTTCTCGGTGAGTCAGCTCCTTCGGGCCACCGCGGGCCAGCTGGCTTCCAGCGCGCCGCGGCTGCAGCTCCCGACCCGACAGCTCTGGGCGCGAGGCCTGCCCTGGCCCCTCAGCTGCCCCGGCCCTGCCACAGTGGCCGTGGCTTCCCCTCGTCCAGGTGGACGATGGCTCTGGTGTGTGGGGCTGCTGGGGGCCTCGCTCGCTCCTGGCCTTGGTGAGAATCCGTTTCCCCAGATTAGGGCCCTTAGGCTACACCGGTGGGAAACTGAGGCTGGAGAGTCTGAGCGGCCTCGGGACACATCACAAGGTGACAGCGGAGCAAGGCCCAGCCCTGAGTCCTCTAGCTTGGAGCCGGTGGCGTCCGGGACCCGGTCATCTCCAGCCCCACACATCCCAGGCACACACTGGCCAGGATGGTCCGGGACGCCCGGCTCTCACTGGCTCCTCCCCCTGCCCTCTCCTTCCTGCCAACCTCTCGGCTCCCCCCTCTCTGGGCGCCAGTCCTCTTGGCAGCGCGTCAGACAGTGCCACCAGGCGCCCACCGCCCTCCGGGTCCCCTCTGACAGCATCCCAAGAATCCAGGGCATCTGCCTCCATCCTCGTGATGCCCGGATGGGGATGAGAGGTTCAGTCGTGGGAAGGGTTCGCCTGGGTCACCCCCAGAGCCAGACTTGGTCCTGGCTTCTGCCGCTCCCCAGTTACAGAGTTGAGAAGGAGCGAGGCGGCCTGGTCCCCCCACCCTCCCTCCTGCGTAGCTGCCACTCACCCGGGGGCGAGGCTGGAGCCTGCGCTGGAGACTGGGCTGGTGGGAGGTCGGGTGCAGGGTGGCGGGAAGTGAGCCGGGCGGTGGGAGGACCACTTAAATAGGCTCTGCACCGGCTATTTTGGGAGGTGGCGCTCCCCACTGTCCCCCGCCCCCTCCCCTTCCGGTGTCAGGTACTCCCCAACCTCGGTGCTGAGTGTCTGTATCACATGCACTCTCCCTGCGCCCATTGAGCCAGGCCTATTAATAACCCTTGGGCCCTGCTTCCCTCCAGCACCCAACACGAGGCCGAGCGGGGCCCCCCTCCTCCACGAAGCCTTCCAGGACCACCTCGGGCGGCAGCGTGTTTCCTTCCTCCAAAGCCCACAAAGAAAGGAAGAGAAAAGGTCGGGAAAGAATGGGACAGGAGCTGTCTCGCACTTGAGGACCAGGGAAGACCCCCGCGTGACGCGTGCTTCTGACCACAAGCTTGTGCGCAGGTGCGGGGACAGGCAGAGGTGCGGGGATCTGGAACGAGGGGAGGCGTCAGCACTTTCACACGGTGACCTGTGACCCACACCTGAATGACAGCGACGCTCCATGTGTCCCGGAGCGGTCTCTTCCTTTGTCTCAGGTCCCACTATACACTCAATCAGGGGTCTGCCTTGAGCCCAAGAGAAGCGATCAACTTCTTTTTTGTTTTGGAGACAGGGTCTCACTTTGTAGTTCACACTGGCCCTGAGCTCACCGCAGCCCAGGCAAGCCTGGAACTCATAGCAATCCTCCTGCCTCTGCCTCCCGAGTGCTGGGATGACAGTCCTGAGTCACCACATCTGGCATTGTGGTATGTGGTACTTTTTGCTGGTGGGCGTGAGTCACCATGCCCAGTATTGTGGTATGTGGTTACCCAGGATCGAGCCAGGGACCTTGTGCTTGCCGGGCAGGCACCAGAACCACTGCACTAAGTCTCCAGCCTGTTATCAACTTCTTAAAACTGTATACAAATGTCTAGGCACATGCAAGTTCATGGAGCAAGGGCCATCATTGCAGCATGTGTGGAGGGGTTTCTCATGTGTCTTGAATTGCAGTTGACTGTCCAAGGGGTACGTCTGGAACAGTTTGAATAATGAATGAACGAACGAATGAAAGAATTCAATAAATAATCATTGTTTAAGATCAACACTGTGCATCAGTCCTCCTATCGTGCCCAACATTAAAAAGCATCTCCAGGGCCGGAAGGTTAGCTCAGTGGTTCTGGCGCCTGCCTCACAAGCACAAGGTCCTGAGTTTGATCCCAGGTAACCACATACAATGCTGGGCGTGGTGACTCACGCCCACCAGCCATCAATACCACATACCACAGTGCTGGGTGTGGTGGCTCACGCCTGTAATCCCAGCACTCGGGAGGCAGAGACAGGATTGCTAAATTCGAGGCTTGCCTGGGCTACATAGTGAGCTCAGGGCCAGCCTGAACTACAAAGTGAGACCCTGTCTCAAAAAAAAAAAAAAAAGCATCTCCAGGTGTGGTCCTGACCAGCCCTTGACGGTGACCTTGACGGTGACACGAGGATGCCCAGCCTCCACACCAGGCTGAGTTTTGAGGAGGCTCCACGCGGGCCTCGCTGAGCCCTGGCTTTGTGGATGGCTAGGGAGGCCGGGCCGGAGCCCGGGCAGCATGATGGCACTGCGGCCAGGAGTGGTGTACAGATTGGGTGGCGTCTACGGGGCAGAGACTTCCGGACCTGGGGGCTGCGGGATGAACAGGTAAACAGATCTTACGTGACTCATATGTGACTCAGTTTCCAGGGCCACTTCCCTGGATGACGGTGGTGGCGTTTGGGGGGTGAGGAGTCCAGGAGACGCAGGAGTCAGGAAGCCCAGGATCTAGAGTGGGGACAGGCTCCAACCAGTCACGACCACAAACCATGGCCCGTTGCATTTCCTTCCTTGTATTCTTTCAAGAGGCAGGAGATACCTTTCCCATTTTCCTGGTGAACATACAAGATTCAGAGGGGTTGGGCAGTTTGTCTGATGTCACACCGCAGAGGCAGGATTCGAACCCAGGTTTCTTTGGCTCAGAAGTATTGTGCCTTTCTACTGTTCTATATGCTACCTACTGCGGATCTACTGTCTCTACATGTGTCCTCTACTCACCCTCAGTAGCGCTCACGGGACTGAAGAAATAGAATCTCAGATGTAGTAGCTCGTGCAAGGCGACACCAACAGAAAATAGGTGCAGAGCTGGGATTGGAACTCCGGTCTTTCTGATTCTGAAGCACCATTTCCCCCTAGCGGTAAAACAGGGGTAGAGCTGCCCAAGCCTACATGGAGTGTGTTAGAACGCCGTGTGTGCTAATTCAAGCAGCCTTCACTTTCTCATTTGTTGCTTAATTTTACAGGGGGTTTAATGCCAGGTGACAAGCCTGCCAGCCAAGCTGCTCGGACCCTGATGATAGGAGCCTGACGCAGGCTGGAGTAAAGCAAGGGGCGGTTTAGTGACTCCCGCAACTCATGAACCACACACACCCCCGCCCCCGCAGACAGGTATGGCTTGATCCAGACCCAAACACCATTCCAGGGATGCTCTGTCTCTGCTACCCAGCAACACCCAGTGGTGCAGTGGCCACGTGTTCGGACTGGCCACCCTGAGGCCATAAGAGGACTGTCCCCTGCACTGCCCAAGTGCACTGAGGAAGGGGAGCCTGGCCCAGAGCTGTGGCTAGCCAGGGTTGGTCCCACGTTGTCCCCACATTGGCCACTGTCATGGCCTGCACGGACAGGGGACAGTCCTTGGTCAGCGAGCCTCTGGGTTCTGGCCTCAGTCCTTGGTCAGAGAGCCCAGGAAGTAGTCATGGAAGTGGGGCTTGGGGGTGCTGAGGGTCCCTCAGTCCTCTGAGAATGATCCACTCTGAGGCTGTTCGTGGCTTTTCTGGCTTTGAGACCCCAGATGCCTTCTACCCACTGTGGCACCTACGGGTGAACTTAAAGGTGGCAGCAGCGCCCAGTGGGATTTTCCACTGTAAGAACTTCTGCTCTGACACAGGCAGGTGCTGAGTAGGTAGGCAGATATTACTTACACCCTCCTCCTGCCTCCTGGGCCTTAAGATTGTTGAGGGCCATGTACTGGATACTTCCACACAGTGCCAACAATATATATGTTCCCAGTGTTGTCTCTTTACAGATGAGAAAAAATCAGGCTCAGAGAAGTCAAGCTCCTTGGACAACAGCACACAGCAGGTCAGGACCAGAGCCTGGTCTTTCTGCCTCCACTCATGTCCAAAGCCTGCTTGGGCCTCCCAGCTGGTGGATGAGAGGAGGCCAGCGTGTGTGGGTCAGCAGTCTCAGCACCACTGTCTGCCAGGAGACGGGCACTCAGCTGTTAGCTTCGCTGGTGATATTTCATTAGTTCACACTATTTCCACCTGCTGCGGCTGGAACAGGATACAGAGCTCCTCAGGTCCAGGGCCTGGCGGGCTGGGCGGTGCTGCAGATCTAATGATATTTATGAGGTCAGCCGTGTGGGGTGATGTGTATTATCTCGAAGGAATCTCGGCCCCATTCCTGGGGCCTTGCTTCCCCTCCCCCGCCCCCAAACCCAAGCTGGAGCCCCCACCGGGAGGGGCCGAGAGGGAGGGTCCTGGAGAGGCCTAGGAGGCAGAGAGCCCCGGATCCCACCTGGCTCTGCCACTTGCTCCTGTGTGAATTTGAGCTAGTGGCTTAGCCTGTCTGGCCTCAGTTTCTCCTTCTGTGAAATGGAACTGAAGAGGAAACTGATGGGTGTGCACAGAGATCGTGCCAGGAGAAGGAGCCAAGCTGAGTGGTCCTAGACCGCTGGTAATCCGGTGGGTCTCACGTGGGGATCTGCCCTCGGCCCCGTCCTGCCGCGGGCTGGTATGACCAGGCGGCCTTCTGGGTGGGCGGGTGGAGAGCGCATCGCTGAGCTCGGCCACCTTCTGCAGGAAACTGTCCGGGACAGGCACGGGCCTCCTCGGAGCCACAGCGACGGGCACAGAGGACAGAGGGCGGAACAGGGTGGGCTGGGCACGAAGCTCATGGAGGCGGACAAGACTGGCATGAGGGGCGGGGGCTGAGGAGCGGGTGAAGCGCTCTTGGGGCCAGGGTCTGTGTCCTTCCACGCCTCCCACCGTTTTGGGGGGCTTGGGGAAATGGGAGGCCTCGGTTCCTGGGTGGCCGGAGCGGTACAGAGGACAAGGCAGCTCAGGGCCCGGCTTCGGGACTGGAGGGGGAGCGGGTGGCAGAGGGCGCTGTGGGTGCCACCCAGCTCAGATCCTCAAGGCGCCGCAGGCTGCGGAGGCGGGCCCCACCCCCAGGAAGTCCCAGTGTCCCCATGCCAACCTGCCCCATTCGCCCCCCACCCCAGACGTGGCGTATGACAACCAGACACAGGTCACTGAAAGAATTGCGTATGTGGGCCAGAGGGTTAGCTCAGTGGTTCCGGCGCCTGCCTTGCAAGTGCAAGGTTCTGAGTTCGATTCTGGTAACCACATACAATGCTGGGCGTGGAGACTCACGCCCACCAACAATCAATGCCACATACCACAGAGCCAGGCGTGGTGGCTCACGCCTGTCATTCCAGCACTCGGGAGGCAGAGACAGGAGGATTGCTGAGTTCGAGGCTTGCCTGAGCTACATAGTGAGCTCAGAGCCAGCCTGAACTACAAAGCGAGACCCTGTCTCAAAAAAAAAGAATTGCATGTGTGTGTCCATGTGTGGTACTGTGAGATAGGATTATATGGTGGTGTGCCCCCATGTGTGTCTCTGGGTGCGAGGTGCGTGTGTGTGACAGTGTCTGTGTGCTATGAGGGTGTCTGAGTGTGTGGTGTGTTTGTGTGTGTTTATGTCTAGTGTGTGGTGAATGAAGTATGTGAGTTGGAGTGTCTGCTTGTGTGTCTGTGTGGGTCATGTGTTGATGTGTGTGTCTGTAAGTGTGCATGTCTGTGGCATGTGCTGTGCGGTGAGTGCACACATGTCAATGGGGAGGAGAATGGGTCCCCAAGAGTCTCTCTGGGCACTCACAGTGCCTGTGGCTGGCTCCTGGGGTGGCTGGTGCTGGCCCTTCCTCTTGAGTGGGCGAGGTGCCCATGGTCCCTGTGTGTCCTGGCCAGCAGCAGTGTCTATGTGCCAGCCCTGGGCCGGCGGGAGTGCCCTGAACTCTGCCCTAGTGGAAGAAAAGAGTGGGCTCGGCTCTGAGCATCGCTGGTACTGGGCCCTGTGGGCCAGGCCGCGGCCCCTGAAACTCCTGTGTGGAGTCCTGGGCCCCCAGGGCTTCAGAGGGCAACTGCGTTAGGAAGCAGGGTCTTCACGGCGGTGACCCACTCAGAACGAGGTTCCCATGTGTAGGCCCCGGTCCAGCCTGACCAGCGTCCTAAGCACAAGAGGACGTTAGCGCTCAGAAACGAGTATGACCGAGAGGTCCTGTGAGGACACAGGGAGGGGCCGGCCTTCCGCAGGCCAGGAGGGGCCCCGCGTCCCTGTTGGACCAGAGGGCGGAACTGGCACGTGCTGAACTGGAGACGACACTGTCCTGCTGTCTACACCCAGGGTGTGGCATGTGCCCTGGCAGCCCCGTGAACTCAGCACCCCCCAGCAAGGGGGGCGGTTTCCATGCCAGGGGATCAAGCATCTGTGTTTCCATTCTTTTGAAAACTTCTTCATAAAAGTGATTTATAGAAACAGTAAGAAATAGAGAGGAGAAGGAGAAGAAGGAGAAGGAGAAGGAGAAGGAGAAGGAGAAGGAGAAGGAGAAGGAGAAGGAGAAGGAGAAGGAGAAAGAGAAGGGGTGTCCCCGCGGGCCATGGCTGCCAGTTCAGCTGCTGTGACTTAGGCTGCGTCCTGTCCACCCGCTGGGCTGTCCACCCGCTGAGCACTGGGGCGTCGCCTCCCCTGAGAAGTCCTCCCTGCGCTCCTCACACTCTTGTGCGTCCTGGGGTTGCCAGGGGCTGTCTAGTGGGGACTTGGAGGCACTGCACGGGCATCCGGCCTCTCTCCAGGAGGGACTCCAAGGAGAATAAATCAAACCAAGCCTGTTATTTTTGGCTACGCGGGCACCGTAGTTGTTTTCCAAAACATTCTTGGATTCCTGCTTAGGATGCTGTCTAAATCCATCCATTCACCTGCCCGTGGGGAGCATCTGCTGGTGGAAAATGACTCTTTCAGGGCCTGTGGCCATGACTTGGGGCTCCGAAGCCCAGGGAGCCTGGCCGGGCACATCTACAGCGTAGGAACAGCGGCCGTGTGTCCAAGATGTCTCCGTGTCCTTCCGGCCAGAGGAATGGGCTTGGTGAGACCCAGTGACAAAACCCGGTGGACGCAGCATTGTGCCTTCAGGATATGACTGCACCATTTGTTTCTTATCAAACATTTAATGCTTTCATCCTGATTCTGGGACAGTTCTACTGCAAAAATATTAACTCTCAGAGGCTAAATTGATTGCAAAACCCAGTGGTTCCCATCTGGCTCCAGTTCTGCCTAGGAACCCACAGATCAAGTTTGCACCAGGACCCAGATCAGCAGACTGACCAGCTAGGCAGCCCCACCCCCACCCTACTCCCCTCTTTCTGCAGCCCCTCCCCCCCACTCCTCTCCTTCCTCCTCTTCCTGTCCCTCCCCTTTCCCTACTTCTACCCCACCCCTAACTTTGTCTCTCCTCGGTTAGTCCTTTCTTTCCTGTCTCTTTGACTCAACTTTCTTTTTCTCCAAGAATCTTTAATTTTATAAGTCTGTAGGATTAGATACAAGCATTTTGATTTTTTTACTTTTTCCTTGTATCTATTTTTTTCAAAGTATGATTAAAAACCCCATATAATATACAATTTTGCCATTTTGATCATTCGTATTTTAGAGTTCAGCACTGGGAGGCTGAGGCAGGAGGATCACAGGTTTGAGGCCAGCCTGGGTAACTTACTGAGGCCCTATCTTAACATAAACTAGAAAAGAAAAACAAACAAACAAAAAAAGAATTAAGGATGTAGTTCAGTGTGAAGACCCAGAGTTCAGGCCCAGAGAGATAGATACATAAAGGTAGATAGACAGACAGACAGACAGACAATATATTAATGTTAAGAATATACCCATTGTTTGTCAACTATCTCACTTTACAGAGGAATAGCCTAAGAGTAAAGAAGACATCACAGGTCCCAGGAAAATGGCAGAGAAAGGAATCACACCCAGTCACAGAACCCACATCTGGGACCCCAGTGACGGGCAGGAGAGGCAAAGGGGAGCCAGGACGGAGGCCAGGCCTGGGCAGAGGTGTCCTGAAGGCTGTGACCTGAGCTGCACACTCCCCTCCCCAACCAGAAAAGGCATAAAATGCCAGGTGTGGTGGCTCACGCCTGTCATCCCAGCACTCGGGAGGCAGAGGCAGGAGGATTGCTGAGTTCGAGGATTGCCTGGGCTCCATAGTGAGCTCAGAGCCAGCCTGAACTACAAAGCGAGACCCTGTCTAAAAAAAGAAAAGTCATAAAACATGCAGGACAGGTTCCACGACAGGCAGAAGCCAGACACAAAGGGCCCCTGGCGCGATCCCATTTATGCGAGGAAACCCCGAATAGGCTGCTTCAGACTCCAAAGCAGGTGGGGGGTTGTGGGGCTGGATGGGTTCCTCTTGGGTTCGAATCACGGCCTGGCCAGTGCAACTGCCCTGAGACCCCGGGGGCGAGCTGCCTGCTTGCCTAGGAATGGCAGTTTTGCCACTGGAGAAGGAAAAGCATCTATGTGTTTTGGAACTGGGTCAGGTAGCCACGTTCCCTGTAAGACCTTCAACTTCTGTACTTATATCGTTATGTTGTTTTGCTTTCCCTGTAGTTTCCAAATAGTTTCAAAGCGTCTCAAAGACCACGCGAGTAAACGTGGATGGGATTCCTGGGCTCTGGGGTGTCCTGGTGTCCACTAGGGGCGCCCAGCCGGCACAGGGGCAGCTGGGGAGCTCTGAGCTCCCGTTTCTACCTCTGCAAATCAGAGCCCAGGGGTTGTCCTCTCTTTCGTGGTTGTGACAGGGAAACGGGCCCAGGAAGTGGGTGACCTAACGCACGGTGTGGGTGACAGGAAGAACATCAAAACCGGGGGACGTGCCAGCAGGTACCCACGACCCCAGCAGCACCACTCTGTGGTCAAGGTAGTTTTTCTTTCACTCCTCTGCATTTGTCACACTTTAAATAAACTTTCGGTATACACCCTACCGGTCTTGACTCCCCCATTTCTCATTCAGAACCCCACTTCTCAATCCTTTGCTGCAATGAAGTCAAGGACCGAAAGACAGGTAGAAGGTCGTTACACGGAGATCCAACCCACCCCCGTGACACAAGCTGGATGTGACATTTTGTGTGCTGGGTGGGAAAATCAAAGAAAGGGCCACCGAAAACCCCGGTCATGGCCCGTTTCCGCAGCCTACACAGCAGCGAATGCGAGAGGACACGTTGTCCTCTTCTCGGCTCTGTTTTCGGAGAACCCCCAACATGATGGAGCATGATGGAGCATGATGGAGCATGGTGGCACTCTTCCGGCGGGGACTTCTCTTTTCTCTTTGCAGTAGCAGGAATCACACTCATGACCTCACCCTTGCAAGGCAGGCAGAGGCGGCCCTGAGCTGCTCCCTGGCCCTGAGCCTCCTTCTGGGTGATAAGGAGCTCCAGTTTCCAGTGGGATCAAGGACAGTCTCTGAGAGTCAAGAAAGAGACATGGACTTTACCCTCTTGGGTGGCGGAGTGCTGGAGCACTGATGCTAAGAGGGGGTCATCTGGGCCTTGTCAGAGTCAGTGCTGTGGGGAGCAGACCCTCCTAGAGGAGACTCTTTTCAGGCCTGGAGATCTGCACTGGGTGCTGCACCAACTAGCAGTTGCGAGATCTGCGCTCTACCAAACAGGGCTGCCCAGCTCCCAAGATGCTCTGCGACCTCCGGATCGTTGCACTGGGATGCCTGATCAAAGAAGTCTTATGGTGATCAACCTCTGGCCCAGAGTCGCCTTCCACTGCTCCTTCTGTTAGGAGTTTGCTCTTCTTCCTCGACCCCAAAGAACAAGAGTCAACCAAGGTACAGTACGCTGAAAAGGAGTGTCATCAGAGGGGGAGGGGAATATCTCCCTTGCTTCCACAGGGAGCCACATGGTCACGCAAGACTGTGAATCATCCTGGCAGCCGAAAGGGACAGAGGAGCTAAGAGGTTTTACATATGGTCCCATTAGTAAGCCCCGGAGAGCCTTAACTGGCCTTGATATTTGGCAAAAGGTTAATTTTGACTAATACTGGTCTCACTTTAGCTTGGTCTTGAACATGCAGCAGAAAAATATATTACCACATGTCTCACTTCTACTTGGTCTTTAACCTCCAGGAGAAAAATGTAACCAAAGATATAAAAGTTATAATAATACAGACTAGACATAAACAGAGGGTTCCAACCACTAACCCTTGTTGGAAGTCTCCAGCCACACCAAGAGACAGATCTGAGAGCCAGCTGATTATAATTGTCTTTTCTTTACTGGTATTCGTCCTTTGATCATATGTGCTTTAATCTCTTGGTAGGGATTATTCATTCTCACCCAGGGGCTACCAAACTCCAAAGGATCATAATTTTTTTTTTCCAAACGGAACCAGCCATCTCCTTCCCTTTGCCATGACTCACACAATCAATCTCCCTTTAGACCTAATCTATGGCCTCAGCAGATGCCCCCTTTCAGCCATAAGTAGAGACAGCAGTCTTGTCTCTGATCCCAACATTAGTTGGATGGTTGTTTCCAGAGCGAGGGATATAGGAGCAGCTAGACACCTAGGCGAGATTAGCTATAAGATCAGGCTCTTCAAGAAGTAGAAGAGACACAGCTTGTATGTCACAGCAAATGAACCGACAACCTGCAGTTTCATAGTTGTGTCTGAAAAGCATCAGTACTATTAAAATGTCGATGGCCTTACAGATAAAACCTACCATGGAGCTACCAGCCTCCTTCCGCCACAGCCGGTGCCTCATCCAACATCGCCTGCCCTTCACATCACTCCTGATAGGCAATAAGCAGCCAGAACGATTATCACCCTGTCCTACACTCTATGGGAGTCGGGTGATCAAGTCAGAGGGCGTAAGTGAGGGGAGATGAGAGGGACCGGGGCAAAATATAGACGACTGACACTGCACACTCGCCACATGCTAGCCCGTGGCTGATGACTAAGATCAGCACGTGCTTAATTGTGTACCATGTGCTTGAAAAAAAAAAAGTGCCCTTCTGTATCCTTATAAAAATGTTATTCATGCTAACAACTAACTTAGTCTTCCTCCCAGAAGAAAAGACAAAGACTCTGACTGACCTTGCCCACACCAATCGACAAAACAGTTTACCATTCCTAGGACGGGCACACCCCATCCTCATTGGGGCAGCCTGAGTGAGATGCTCTCTATCTTGCAGAACCAGTCTGCCTTTAAAATTGCTTTTCTTCTGTTTCTTCTGCATTGTCTACATTTTAAATAAATTTTAAATACACTTTCACTTCACACTGTATTAGTCTTGAATCGCTCATTTCTTGCTAAGAGGCCTACTTCTCCATTCTTTTTTTTTTTTTTTTTTTTTTTGAGACAGGGTCTCACTTTGTACTTCAGGCTGGCCCTGAGCTCACTATGTAGCCCAGGCAAGCCTCCAACTCAGCAGTCCTCCTGCCTCTGCCTCCCGAGTGCTGGGATTACAGGCGTGAGCCACCACGCCTAGCTACTTCTCTGTTCTTTGCTGGAGTGAAGGTAAGTATCTAGAGAGGCAGAGGGTCACTACAGGGGACTCCGAGTCTTCCCTCAGAGACTCCTCCCACATGTGCCTTGTTGAACAAAGGATCAGGTCAGCATCATGCAAATACAGTCAGCTCTCAGACAGACTGTGAACAAAGGCTTTGGAAAACAAGCTTTCAAGAACTCCAAACTGCTACCCAAATTCTTAGAATGAGTTGCAAGAAATGGAGTTGTAGTCGTTGGGGTTGAAGCTGGAGGGGTGAGTGGGTAAGGGCCGGAGGTACAGAGGCAGGAAGTGATGCCCATAGGTCATGGGTCAAGACCTCCCACTTTCACAGGGTGTGTGGGAGAGGGAAGGGGAGCAACAAGGTTTGGGCTGAAGTCCAGCCCCGGCGATGGGTGCCTTTGGAACAAGAGGGAGAGACCAGCCTTCATTTATCCTCCAAAGCTGTCGTCACCTTCACTTTACAGAGAAAGAAACTAAAGCACTAAAGAGGCAAAGTCACTTGCCCCAACTCACAGAGCAGGTCGGTGGGGAGGTAAAGTTTGGAGCTACTCATCTGACACCAGACATGTGTCCCTCACGATGTGCACTCTTGACATGTACCTGCAGCAGCCGCTCCTTTGACCTCTCTCTGTAGAGTCGGCCTCTTGACACCCTCCGAACCAACCACATATTGCTTAATGGGATCAGGAGCCTCCTTGAGTCTTTGACGGTGTCAAGGAAACCCGAGCCTCTGCGCTGCTCACTTGTCTTGTTTTTTTAGAACGATCCCTTTGCAATATGTGTTTGTGATCAATGATCCTCAATCCTTTTTAGTGTAAAGCTTCCTTCACACTTCAGGCTTCATGCCTGGACCAAGCATGGTAATAGTTCTAATTTAGCCATTTACTGATCAAGAAAACTTCTGAGAAAAAGCCACCAGCAATTCAGCAGCACTTTTAGTACACTGGGTGAATTGTTAAGTGTGGTGTATTAATATTAATGTTACTCAGTCTATAGAATAGATGGCATTTAGAGACAGACTGACTTTTTGTAATAAGGCCTTAGACTTGGAGATCCTTAGCTCAGTTAGGAAACCATTGTCTTTTCTTTCTTTTATTTTCTTCGTTCTTTCAAAGGCTTTCAGGTTCCTGAGACATGTTTGAACATGTGGCTCCCTGGTCAGGGGGTGACTCTCCCGCAAGGCCTGGCCCAGCCCACCTCTGTCCCCAGTTTATCACCTATCACTGCCTGGCAAGTGACCCTGTCCTGCCCCACCCCCCAGCAGTGGCTGCATCTCTATCATTGCCGGGGTCATTGCCTTGTCATTCTTTGCATTCCTAATGTACAATTAGGCCATTAGAAGAGGAGCTTTTGCCCCTGTGAGACCCAGGTTCCTCTTTTAGCTACAGCATCTTCTAGATTTGTGAATTTGGGAAAGTCTTGCCCCTTATTTTTTCTTAGGGTCAGACTCTCTGTCATCTGTAAAATGAGGATGTTTATGTTCTGTCTGCCCTGATTTCCTTAACTCTTTTCTGGTAATAGAGTCTTCTTCCTTCCTTGCTTGCTTGTTTTATTCCTTCCTTCTTCCCTTCTTTCCTTCCTTCCTTCCTTCCTTCCTTCCTTCCTTCCTTCCTTCCTTCCTTCCTTCCTTCCTTCCTTCCTTCCTTCCTTCCTTCCTTCTTTCCCCCTTCCTTTATGTTCTATTGATTTTTAAGTAAAGAACTCATCCATATGGTTTAATAGGGCTACAGTGGGGAGCAGGTATCCTAGACCTAGCTGTTAAGAGTGCTCTATCCCTTGGTCACAGTGATCTGTTTAGATAGGCAAGTGACCTGGATACAGTATAAGGGGCAGAAAGAGGCTTATCTTATCCCTTGCTTGCTTGCTTCTGCTGCCTCCTGCCTGCCATGAACAGTTTCTCTCCTGAAATGCCCCTCTGGGATGCTGCCCTGCCTTGGAGAAAGCTGATTATGGGCTGAAACCTCTACAAACTGTGAGCCAAATAACTCTTTCCTCCTTTAACTCAGGTTGTTCTAAGGTCCCAAAGATGGGTTCTCGGGAGGCCCTCGTTGCTAGGGGACCTCACCGTTACGCTCCTGACTCCCAGGGTTCCAGTCCTGCCCTTGGCATCTTTTGGCTAAGGTCACTGCCCCTCTAGGTAGTTGTCCACAGCAGGCTCTAAGTCAGACTAGGCTTCTGTGCTCCTTTGTGTGTTCACCTGACCACCTGGGCAACACTAGATATTTTGTGGCCAGGAATGTGTAGCCGTGCATCATTTAATAGTGAAGACATGTTCATTAGGCATTTGAGTGTGTGAATACATTGCAGCATCATGAGACACACCTGGTCCAGGTCAGTCAGGACGGCCCCTCGGTGCAGTCAGGAGACGCAGTGAGTGTGAGATGGAGAGGTGCGTGCAGGGTCACCAGGCACACTGTGTGCAGTCTGTGTTTGGGGCAGTTAGTGGGAGTGCATTCTATTTTATTCTATTTTATCATTGTTCTCAAAACAATGATAAAAATCACAACATAGTAAACACATAAAGAGATTTCACACATCGTACACGACTATATGTGCTGTGCTATCTCACACAGCTGGCACCATATGTTGGTTTGTACCAGCATCTTCACAAACACAGAATGAGTTGTGCACTCTAATCTTTTCAGACTTTCATCATACATGCGATCTGTCATTAACCAAAACACCTGATTGGAGTAACCTTCTAGCCAGAGTTCTGGGGTTTCTGCTGCCCTGACAACTTCAATATATCAGAGATATAAGTATCCAGGATACTTGTGTCAGCATTTCCCATTGGTCGGCTTGGAGCCTCAGAACCCCGCATTGGTGGTTTAATCCACAAAGATGGCTCCAACAATTCCTGCTCTGTATGTACGCATCACCATGCTCCTCTTTGAATCTCTGCCTCCACTCTTTTGATGGGTAGAGGTGACCTCTGACATAGTTTGGTCAATACAAAGATGAATTCTGCATATTCTGGGCCTTGGGTCCACTTTGATTTGGGGGGACCGCGCTACCTTGAACACAAGTGTGGCCCCAACTACTGAGTGAGGAGGAAGCCAATGGCTTACTCAGCTGCTCTCTAACTCCAACCATGCCAGACTGCAGCTAGACGCAGCCACCAGAAGTGACTCTCACTGACACCATGTGGGAAAGAGCTGCTTAGTTGTGCCCAGGGGACCCACAGAATCCCGAGACATGGTACAGTGCTGTTCAAGCCACCAAGTGCGACAGTGGAAAACAGAAATAGAAATTGGCATCCATGAGTGGGTGCTGCTGGCACAAAACCTGAGCAACATGGCATTGGCCTTGGGACTTGGCGGAAGCAGGGCTGGAAGGGCGGGCAGAGGTGGCTGCAGAGGCTGTAGGAGTGGCAAGGAAGTAGCTGGCAGAGGCTATGGAGGAGGCACCTTTTGTGCAGCCGCAGGACTTCCAGTGACATTTTCACCTCCAGTGATGCAGGTAATAGCAGAAGTTTTTCCTACTTCTATGACTCTTGGAAGGAGGTTTTCAAGCGAGTGTGAAGAGTGACAATTGGCTTTTTAAAAGTGATCTACTGTAAAGTCCTGCAAACAATAAGTGACAGAAGGAATGGTTTGGTTTTAAAGCCGAGTCCTAGAAAACAGAGAACTGAGGACAGTTCCATCAGCCAACACAAAGTTCTCAAAGTAAGAAACAATGGCTGCTGGGAGGCCACAGCCCCAGGATAAAATGTGGCAGAGGCAGTAAATCCACTTTCAAGGCCTCTGAAGCTTTAACTTTGTGCCCCCAAGAGCCTTTCAGCTAGAAAAAGACATGAAAGACATCTTCAGTGTTTTCCCATATGAGGAGCACAAGTGGAAGGAATTAGGGGCACAGGGCAAATCCCAATAAGATACATGGACCTTGGGCTGGACATTTAGCTCAGTGGTTCTAGCGCCTGCCTCGCAAGCGCCAGGTTCTGAGTTCAATCCCCGGTAACCACATATAATGTTGGGCGTGGCGACTCAACGCCCACCAGCAATCAGTACCACGTACCACAGTGCCGAGCATGGTGGCTCATGCCTGTAATCCCAGCACTCGGGAGGCAGAGGCAGGAAGGTTGCTGAGTTTCAGGCTTGCCTGGGCCATATAGTGAGCTGAGGGCCAGCCTAAACTACAAAGCAAGACCCTGTCTCAAAAAAAAAAAAAAAAAAAAAAAAAGATTCATGGACTTCAAGGCCCAAGGAGGAGAGAGGATATCTTTTACATGGGAAGCTTTATATATTTGTGACCAAAGGGGAGATTACAGTGGGTGAATCACAGTCACAAATCCTTCATCTCATCTCATCAGGAAACAGAATTGATTCTTCTCTCTTTGAACCTTGGCCAGTCCAGTAGCTCATTTTCACCAACATGGTACTGCAGTAAGAAGGCCACCATGAAAAGCAGTCTGATCATGCTGCTAGAGAGAGGCCACTGGAGCAGGGGACCCTGGAGAATGTCCTGGGACCCAGAGAGAGCCACCAGTAGCTAGGCATCCTAGGCCTACGCCTCAAATGCCAGGTAAATTAGTAGAGCCATCCTGGATCTTTCAGCCTTGAGGCAGCCAACTTAGCCAGCAGCACAGAGAGCTGAGCTGAGCTGAGCTGGTACCACCGCATCTTGCCCAGCTGCAGAATCATGAACAAATGAGTGGTTTTTATCTTCAGACACTGAACACTGGACTTTGGATATACCTCCTTAGTGGTAAGCACTAGCTTACCATGAACAAGGTCCTGGGTTTGGCCCTCCACAAATTTAAAAACATAAAACAATAAAGAAAAGAAAAGACATTAAATATTAGGTTTAGTTGGGCAGTGATGCATGCCTACATTCCCATTTATTCTGGAAGCCAAAGCAAGAGGATTGCAAATTTCAGTCAGCCTGAACAATTTAGGTGAAAACTGGTCTTAAAATTTAAAAAGGGCTGGGAATGTAGCTCAGTGCAAAGCCCTAAGCTCAATCTCCAGTACTACTACTACTAATAATGATAATAATAAAAAAGTTTAAATATTAGGCTTAACATTTATTCAGCAATAGAAAACTGATACAGAAATTGGTACCAGAAGTGGGATTTGAAATTAAAAATATAGCCAGCTGGGTTTCTAACTGCCGTATGGCCATCTGGGATTGTCTCTCTCTCTCTCTCTGTTTTCCTCTGTCTGTCTGTCTGTCTATCCTCTCTCTCTCTCTTTGGAGTTAGCTTTTCCCTATCTCCCACATTGTATATGGAGGATGTTTACAAGGAAGTGGTGGTGCAAATAAACAATCCCTTTGGTTTTTAGGTCAGCCGGTCAGGAAGAGAGGCCCTTGTGGTGCCTCCTCCACTTCTGGACCTGATATAGATTATGATCATGACCTTTTGGTCAGTGCTGTCTTTGTATAGTCTTCTGCAGGTCCAGGGAAGGAGTGGGTGTCCTTCATTTGTTGGAGCATTGGAAACTTTGCAGCCAGTGGGAAGAATGCTATAAATCATCTCCAAAGATAGCTACCAACAAGTCCTCCCATCCCTGCATGGGCACGCATCCTGTCAAGAGGCAGAATCTGTCCCTAGCTCTTGCCCCTGGGATATCCTTGTGATTTTCTTTGGCCGATAGAACTCACAACACTGTTTCCAGGGAGTCGCTGCCCTTGGCCTGCTGCTATAACAAAGTACTTGGAACTGAGTAATTTGTTGTTACTTTGGCTTAGGCCCTGGAGGTTGGGATGGTGAAGAGCTTGGTTCTAGCTTCTGTTTGGGTCCTGGAGAACCATATGAAAGAAGAGGAAGTGAGATGGCTTGGCTTCTTCTTCCTAGAAAGCTACAAAAGCCATGATCATGATGGGGATCCCACCCTCGTGACCTCCCCGAGCCCTAATAAAGCTTTCAAATGTGCCATCTTCAAATACCATTGATCTATGATTCGGGTACTAAGCTCCCAACAAACGAGCTTTTGGGGACACGCTGAAATCACGGCATGATGTCAGCCTGTCTCCCAGCTGAGTCATCTCAGGTGACCCACATGGAGTAGAAAAACCACCCAACTACTCAAACCAAAGATCCACTAGAAATAGCACATCATTAAGAATTTGATTGGTAATGAGGATTTTTTTTCCCCATAGTAAAATATACATCAACAATTTCCCTTCTGGTGTCATGGCTGGGATTCCAGATGGGATCATGGCCTTGTTATTTTACAATCTGTAGCCTTCAACTTCTCTACTTTTTCACCATTAATGCTTTCTTATCTTCCATTGGAGGAGAAGCCAAGAGTCACAAAACTGTTTCTGTACAATCAACATAAGGAGTCTAGAAAAGGAGTAAAAAAATAGTAGCCTATAGGTCAAATGCAGTTTGTTGCTTCCTCCCTTTTTGGCTGTACTGGGGATCAGGACTCAGGGAAGCTCTACTACTAAACTACAATCTCAGCCATTTTTGTTTTCTATTTTGAGACAAGATTTCATTAAGTTGCTCAGGCTGCTTTTGATCTTATAATCCTCCTGCCTCAACCTCCCAAGTAGCTGGGATTACCAGGCATGTGCCACCAGACTTGGCAGTCAATTATTTTCCTTAATGGTCACAAGACCTAAAGGATTTACTTTTAATATTTGAAGCAAATATTTACAAATATGGACTCTCACTTTGAAATGTGAACATTTTTGACAGCTCTCGCCTGGGGCCCTGAGTGATACATTGGATTATGGCAATAGTTTCCATTTTAACATACAGGTGTCGGTGAACAGAACGTCCGTTTCATGAAAAATGTATTTAAGAAACACACAAAAGAGAAAATACACGGTAAATAAGCTTCTTTAACGGCAGTCTCCTCTCGACGGGAGTAGGGTGAAGCCCGTAACTTGTCTGTGTCCTAAATCTCCTGTCTTCCCTGACCCACTGGGGGACCTCAGAAGCAAGAGGAGCCCACAGAAAAAGGCTCCACCTTGGGTCCTCATCTTGCTTTTCATATTTATTTCTGACGGATACATAATCATTGTGCCTATTTCTGGGGAACAATGTGATGGTCTGGTCCACGTATACTTTGCATATTGAGGTACAAAACCCCTATTTGATATCTATATTATCCTTAGCTCTTTTGAGATAAGAATTTTGGAAACCCTCTCTCCTACCTATTTTGAACCATGCAATAGGATATTGGGTACCACAGTCACCCTGCCACATGGTGGAACTTTCCCCTCCCATCTAAATGGAACTGACAACTCCCTACCTCTTCACCATCCGCGCCTCTCTAACATACTACGAATTTTCTTTAGGGAAGGACCCAGCCATGGAATCGCTGGATCACAATCTACTCTTAGTTTTTTTGGGAGGTTCCTTACTGCTTTCTATGGTGGCTGTACAACTATGGCTTGACTTTCCCCCCAGTGGTGGGTAGGGAGCCCCCATTTCTTCCTTCATCTTCACCTTTTTGCTCTCTTTCCTCCTGAGGTTCTCTGGCTGTCTGCACCTCTGGTCAGAAAGCCTGAGTCACACCAGACTCAAGTTGAGAGACTCGAGTTGGTGCCTGGGGGTAAGGAGAGGGCTGGAGGTTCACTACGGGCAGTGACAAGAAAGGGCACCACCGAATGCAGGAAAGCGTTACTTTTTCTCTTTGTCACCATCAAAGCTGTGATTTGCCACTCAGCACATCTCTTGTGACAGTTCGGTGGTTTGCTGGAGTCACTCCTGAGCAGATTTCTTTCTGATCAGAGGAAATATCTTTTGCCAGAGGACACGCAGCTGCTTGTCCTGACTCCCAATTCCCTTGGAGTGACAGGCACCTCTGTCGGGGGCATTTGTAACCTCTGTCTTCTCCTTTGATATGTTCAGAAGCCTCAATGGCTCTGCGCCAGCCTCCTAACTCCGGAGGGCTTTGAGCTCCTGTTCATCTCTGTCCTAGGAAGTGAAACAGGACCGACCTGTGACAGGTTGAGTCCTCTCTTCTCTCAGGGAAACTAATCCTGGATTAGAGGAAGATATACGTGGAAAGATTCAAGACTATGTTAAAAGAAGCGGTGGTTGCGTTTTGCTTTTGGACAGAACCCTGAGTGACATTTGCACACGTGACTTTGACAGATCCTCCGGTGCCCAGCACTTTGGTGACGTATCTGCAAAAGCAGCCTTTTCTGATGGGCATAATTTCTGACTCCGAGGGAGATTTGCAGTGGTATCTGCTACTGTGTGTGTTTAATTCAGGTCCAAGAGAGAGGCCTGGCCGAGTCTGCGCAGACACAGTGTGGAATTTAGCGGCCCAAGAGGACTTTGATGGTGGCATTTGGGACTTCACAATGACATCATGGAGGTGGTATTTGGGGCTGCAGAAATGAATGATGGGGCTTCTTTGAGTGTATGGGTACGGGGTGTGTGTGTGTGTGTGTGTTCAAATCTGCACACTGTGGTCCGGCTTTCTCTGAGTGATCCCCAACTGTCCTTTCTCCAGTGCCCTGGGGAGGTGAGAGCCTGTAGGACTGGACAGGAAGCTGGGGATGAAGAGCTGATATTTACCTTGCTGTGCCCCACCAGGCGTCTGTGGCGTGTGGCTCCATTCTGTGACATGCGGAGTGTCGCAGGCCTCCTTACGAGCTGGGTTGCATGTCTGGCTCAGCTCCGGGTACCTTGTCCAGTTCAGTGTTGGAGGCTTCAGGACCAGAGCCAGGCCTGGCCTGCACTGTCTGCACTAGATGATCACAGCCTGCCAGTCCTGGCTGGTCCTCAGAGGCCGGTCTAAGCAGCTGAGGCTTAGCATAGGCTCCCAAGGTCGCAGGTGGGCCTGGCAGGGAGCTTGCTGAGCCTGTGTGCACAGGTGTGATGTGGGGGGTTCCTCGCTCCAAACAAGCATGACACAGACAGACTTCCTGGGTGGTGACTCCGTGCCCTGCCCTGACCTGCCCTGCCCTGCAGCGAGGGCCCTGTGCAACTCGCCAGGGACGACCCGAGCGGCAACAGCCGCGCTCCTCTGCTCACTCAAACCATTGCCAGGAGCGGCGCTCTGGCGCCTAAACCCTTGCACAGAGCTCTCATCCCTCCTCTGACCCTTCTGCGTACGGCAGCTGGGAAGGGTCAATCCACCAAAGGCACCTACGGTGCGAATTAGATTGCTTCCTCTTTCCAGTCACAAGGGTCACATCACTTGTGGGGGATAATCCCAGTTCCTTCCCGGCCCTGGCCAGGTTCTGTGTGGTCCATGGCGCCCTCACCTCCCACACAGCCCTCCCTCCTTCACCGTGGGCTGGGCCAGCCTGCTGGACTGGGGATGTGCCACGCGCATGCCAGGTCCTCACCAGGGGCGACTTCACCGCATGTTCTCTCTGCCTGGAAACTTCTGCCTCAAATACCCACACAGCTCTCTAGGATTTCCTCTGAGCCTCCAAATGAGCATGTTGTATCACCAGAAAGGCCTTTCCTGCGCCCCATCCAAAGTGGCACTGGCCAGCCCCTCTTCTCCCTCCCTCTCTCTGCCTTAGTTTCTTCCAGGTTCCAGTGCTCCTGAGTGCAAATTCTCTACTCATTTGCTCATCATTTGTCTCCTCTGGGTACAAACCCATCGGTGTCTTCGCACCTCCGGAAAGACGCCTGGCCAATATAGGCACTAGTAAATACTTGCTGGATGTATGGCTGAACCTCTGCGATGGTGGGAGTAACTCAGTATAAACAGTGCCCAGAAGACAGGAGGGACAATAGTGTCGCAGGCAACTTGACCCCCGGTCCTCAGGACAGATGGGGAGTGGCTACTCCCACCATGCTCACCGGGGTGCATCTGATACACCGTGTCCACCACTCCAAAGTTTAATTTAGCTGATGTCTTGGCTGCAAGCAACAGCTGGTAAATTTAGTTGGAGGATTAAGGAACGTATACGATGCGTAGCTCCTTAAAAGGCTCTGGACATGGGGGAGAAGCAAAGCTGGTGCATCCCAGAGCTGGCCGTGAAAGGTGTGGTAGAGCCACTCCCGGCGGGGCCAAGGGGCTGTGTTTGCTGAGTCTCCTGAGGGGCGGCCCAGGGGCGGCCCAGGGTGAGGCCATCCCTTCACCCTGCTGATGAGGACAAGGGTGGCCCTAGGGCTGCCTGGGAAGCATAAATAAGTAGATTGACAACTGTTACTGTAGAGTAAAAACTCTGCCAGGCCAAAGATGCCCATGACAAAGTCCAAAGCAGTCAGCAAAATGCGAATAAACACCTTGGGCCTTCACGCGGTAGAAAAAGAACCAGTGCTGTTGACGTACGAAGAGCTCATCATCAATAAGTAAAAGATGACAATAAGGTGGAGGAAATGTAGATTTTCCTTTAAGGAGTTAAGTTTGGCTGTTTTTATCCAGATTAAAAACTCACATGCCCTTTGACCCAGGAAGTTCAAATCTAGTGTTTACTTATAAATATTTTGTGCTCTAGATGTATTAAGTAAATAGATAATGTAAATATATTTAGAAATACTATCCAGAAGGAATGTCTATTTGAGAATATTTCTGAAATAGCAAATGTAAACTGTAAATAATTAAAATTTCCATCACTGAGAGGTTTTTAATGGGTTCACTGTTTAATACAGTGTACAGTGGAAGTGTGTTCTTTCTTTTGTGCATGGTTTATTTTTAAATATGTAAAAATATGATGGAATATTCTTTATTTATATGCGGGATGACTAACCCACTTCTTTTCTGATTTAAGAAGAAAGCTCCATTATAAGTAATAAGGAATAGGATAGAAAAATCTTCAAATTCCATGTATGCTGTCTAGAGATTTCATGGAACGTAGCTTTTCAACAATCAGATAACTTTTGTATACCTTAATCCCTTCATCTTTAACATGGGAACCATGATTTCTGCTTCATGTGACTGGAGCAGGGGTTTGACTTCTTTAATCCTCTGGCCCTTTGACTCTTAAAACATAGATGATGGCTATGACTCCACTTATAGCAGTGGAGCACATAAAATAATACATCAAAACATTTAGCACAGCATCTAAATGGTAGGTGCCTGATAAATGATGATTACAAATATGATGATGATGATGGAGGAGGGGCCAAGGAAGGGTCAAGATGAAGTGAAAGGACAATAAGAGAGCAGCCAGAAGTCCACCTTGTGCTGGGTACTTGCATTTGTCATTTCTCAGGAAGCACCACCATCTGAGTTCTATGACCCAGGAAATAGACATCAATAATGGAACTTGTTGAGGTCACCCAGCATTTGAATACATGGCTCTCAATATTTCTTTTAGATTCCAAACCTTCCCATAATGCCCAGCATGGTGTTTGGTATACAGTAGGTACTCACTAAATGTTAGATACATCCTAACTTACTTCTGAAATTTTTTTTTAAGCTAGACTTCAGAATTTCTGTGAGGCCTGTGGCTCATTTCCCAGAGCATCCCGGATGGTGAAAGTCACCTTCCCTTCAGAGTGCTCTGGTTATTAATCTATTGTCTTGAGTAAACTGCATCTTGCCTTTTCCTGGTCGTTATGGCTTGTGTCTAGATGTTTCTTCAAGCCTGTGAGTAGTCATAAGAGGGGCTTTTTCAGAGTTGGCTGGACCTAGAGTGTGTGATTGATTTGTGGTACAATGCTAGGATTAAAGGTGAGTGATTACTAAATGAGTTCACTTATTGGTTTGGCACTACCCTAATTCCCAGGAGCCTGGAAACAATAGGAGGGACAAAAGAGGCTTGTCTTCTCCCTTGCTTCCCTTGCTCTCTTCTTCCCACCATGAACTGTTTTTCCTCTACAATGCTACCCTTAGAGCCAGCCAATTATGGACAGAAACTCTACAAACTGTGAGCTAAATAAACCTTTCTTCCTTTAACTTTGAATGTCAGATACTTTGTTTCAATGAGAGAAAAGTAACTAAGACAACAACTCTGCACACCCATTTCTGCACCGTCAGCTGCATCCTGCAAGGCTCTGCCACTATACTGGTGCACTACAGGGAGCACGAGGCTGGTGTGAAGAGCCTCATAAAAACCTCATGCTTTCTTATTGTCCTTTCTCTTCGCCTTGACCCTCCCTTGACCCCTCCTCCATCATCATGAGGCTGGTGCGAAGAGCTATGTCCCCTCTGGTTGCTACTCTTGGTCACTTCGTATCACTTCTTCACTCTGACGCTTTGTCCTGGAAGCTGCTCATAGCTACACACCTCCAGCTTTTTCTAGCTCTCTCCCATTCCCTCCAGATCTCAGAGTCAGCTGGCCAGTGCGCCTTCTCCTGGGGCAGAGCCCCAATCTGTGGAGTCATTTCTCTTGCTTTGTTACCACAACATGAAGGATGATTGTCCTTCCTGAGGCTATACTCTCTATATGTTCAGGGTCCCCTTCTACCTTCCCAGTCCTCTGAGACTGATAAATTCCCAGTAGAAAATTCTCTCTGTTAAAGTAAGTGGGTGCTTTCTGATTTTTGACTGGATCTTGACTGGTGTCCAAGTTGGATTTTGGGCAGTGTGGATCCTTCAGACTCAATCTTGGGAAAAGGTAGAGGAGTCAGGCTTGTGAACACTTTCCTGCATCAGAACAAGGACTGACTGGTGTCATGGATCAAACATGTCCTCAACAAGGTCTATATGTTCAGAAGGGGCACTATGGAAGGCTCTTGGGTTGTAAGGATGCTAATATCCTCAGTGGATTAGTTCATGGAAGAGTTCATAACTATATGAGGAATTAGGTGGTGGAGCCCAGCTACGGGAAGCAGATTATTGGGGTGTGACCTGGAAGGATGTGTCTTGTCCCAGCTCTTTCCCTCTTCCTCTGCTCCCCCATGCCCTACTAGCTCACCACAGCCCAGAAAAAAAAGACCCAGGTAAGCATGGTCCGAAGCCAGCAGCCCAAATAGAGTTTACATTCTTTTTTTTTTTTTTTTTTTGAGACAGGGTCTCGCTTTGTAGTTCAGGCTGGCCCTGAGCTCACTATGGTGCCCAGGCAAGCCACCGCGAACTCAGCAATCCTCCTGTCTCTGCCTCCCGAGTTTACATTCTTTAAATGTGACTTTACCAGGCATTTTGTCACAGTGGCGGAAAGCTGGCTAATGTGATCATAAAGACATGAAAAACACTTTCTCTTACAACCTACCCTGCTGTCTCCTCTGTGTAGTTTTTCTCTCCTTCTCTTGCAGCCCTGACAGAAAGGGCATAAGCACAGGGGCACACAGGCACAGCATGAAGTCAAGGCCTTCCCTGGAGGTAGGACCTGACCCCTTTCAACACTTCTACTCTGACCTCCAGGGCCAGCAAGGGGCACTGCCACCCTTTTAATGTTCTGGCCCAGTGAGGACCTCAGACTTCTTCTGAATTTTCTCGTAGAATGTCAGGATCAGACTGAAACTATCAAAAGACTCCAAAATGCTTGGAAAGAACAACGGAGAAGGCAACACAGAAGCTTCAACCTGGTGCTTAAAGCCCATGCTTTCAGAGCGCAGGAAGAGTGGTCTCTGTGGTACCACGATGCTCTTCCCTGAGCCCAGTGCCACCCTCAGGTGTCTGCTGGGCTTCCTGCCCTCTAGCAATGAGGATGCTGACGACAGTGAGCTCATTCACGCATCTGCTCACTTAACAGCTTGGGGCAGGGTAACGTCAGTGCCTGGAGACGGAGCCAGCTGTGGTCTGTGAGCCCGGCCACGTGCAGCCTCCCCTCTCGGTGCTCTGTCAACCTCCCTCCTCCAGACACACAGCCCAGGTCCCGGCCTTTCTGGACCTCAGCTGTGCTTCCTGTGAGCTTCCGCCCATCTCAGGATCACCCAGACCTGTCCTGCTGGGACCCCTCCAGCGCCTCAGGGGAGTTGCACCTAGCCCATCCCCCCACCGACCTCTTCGCCCCTCCTTGAATGTTCTCCCTTCCTGCTCCATCTTTAGCCAGATAACCCAACCCCCAGCTCCTGACTTCGTGCTGTTCCTGGCCTGTGCGACCCCCAGGGCCTGGCACAGAGCCTGGTACCCTGAGCCCAGCAGGCCTTGGCTAGCCAGTGCCCTGTGAGCCCAGACAGCATCTATATCTGCTCGTGCCATTATTTTCTTCCAGCTCAGACTCGAATCTTTAACCACAAAACCACAATCATTAGGCCTGAGCCCAATGTCCAGGAGACTCCTGGTGGTCTAGACATTAAGGCTTTGGTTGCTGCACCATGAGGAGGTTCTGGTGTCTGCGCGGCTGCTGGAAAGCCGTGATGCTTTTAATTGATGGTATAAAAACATTTCACGCTTTTGACAAATGGCTCAGCTCTGCATTTCTCCCCAGAAAGTTCTTTCTCATCCCTGGATCCTGTCTCCTTCTTTCCTCCAGCTTCCCCAGGCCTGGCCGCATTGCTCTACCTGCCCCCAGCCCCTACTTCTAACGCACTACTCGTCAGAGTCTTTTATTTTGAAGCCTCCACAGAGTTCAAAAACCAGTGACCTGCTTTTCCCAAGGTTTGTCTCCAGGACTTGGAAAGCATCCTCTGACACATGGCCCTGTGAACATGCATCTGGCCCTGTGCTTTTGCCTAGAGATCTCTTGACCCTGGGACCCCATTGGAGTCCAGAGTCCACATCCAAATAGGTTTACAAGCCAGGCTTGGGGGGTGCGTACCATAATCCCATCACTCTGGGAGACTGAGGCAGGAGGATCACAAGTTGGAGGTCAGCCAGGGTAACTTAATAAGACCTTGTCTCAAAATGAAAAATAAAAAAGACCTGGGGAAGCAGCTCAGTGCAAAGGCCCTGGCTTCCAACCACAGTACTGTAAAAAACCCATACGTGTGCCAATTGGCTCAGTCACTGGACAGCAGTTTAGTAACAACACAGCATGCACCGGCACTCCCAGCTGCTCGGGGCCGAGGCAGCAGGACTGCTGGAGCCCCAGAGCTCGAGGCCAGAATGGGAAAACAGACATAAGGTCGTCTCTCCAGCGGCAAGGACTGGGAGCCCGGGGGGCAGGACAGGGCCCTGCATATTACCCCGAATCCTGTGTCCTCATCAGTCAGGCAGAGGAAAGACCTCTCTCGGGGCATTTCCTGCTCTAACTGATACATTTTGCAATGTCTCCTAGAGAAGCAGCTGCAAGTGTTGGGGCTCGGCCTTCTGGCCCAGTAGCGAGGGGGTCTTAGGGCTCCCCTGGCAGTGCTGGGCCTATTTTTTTTTTTTTTTTTTGCTGGGCCTATTTTGCTGGTGTGTAAAACAGGGGCTGTTGCCAGCAGCAGAGCTGGGAAGGGCAGGCAGAACACCTGGCCACCCTGGGACCTGCACCTGGCTTCTCCACGGGGCGAGGGGCCGCTGAGTGGGCCTCCGGCTCGCCAGGAAGTGCCAGGTGTTCTGCAGGGAGCCGCCAGGAGCTCCAGCCCCTGCCTCCTCCGTATGTGTGCTGCCGAAGCGGGCGCAGCCCCTGCCACCTCTGTGATCTCGGGCAGCACCCGCTCCTCTCCCAGCGGTAGTTTCCTCATCTGTGAAGTGAAAGGATGAGAAAAAGAAAAAGGGCACATTGCGAATGTTAAAAGGGAAATGCCTGCCCAGCTGCGGTCCTCGAGGACAGGGAGGAAGACCTTTTGCTTCCGGAAAACACCATCGTGAATGTTTTCATTGTTACTGTGAAAACAGGGAGGCCCCGCACGGAGTCTGCCTGGAAAGCATTTATTTACTCATCCCCAAAGTGACAACGGTTCTGTAGAAAAGGCAGAAATTGGTCTCCCCTTCCTCTTGGTCACTCTAACCCAGAGAAAATAGCCGCATAAAAAGCATGATTCCCCAAGGACAAAGAGGAGGCGAGGAGCTTCAACCAGGGAGAAAGTCGGCCTTGTGGGAGGAATGGGCACATTAGAAAGAGCAGAGGAAATGACAAGACACACAGGAGCAGAGCGCACCAGTGAGATGGAAACGAACGAACCCCAGAACCCCATGATTTAGGGGGCACAGGTGGAGAGGGCAGTGGCAGTGTACTGAGGGCCAGCATTTAAGAGCTTTGCCTTGAGCCTCCTGCAGGAACATCTTCTCCAAAGATGGCCAAGAAGAGACTGTAGCAGAGGACAGGACAAGAAAACGGAATTACTGACTGGAGTCAGCCTTGCACATGGTCAGAGGATCCTCCTTACCTAGCTCCTTTCTGTATTTCAAACACTGCGTCCCAGCTGCCAGACTAATTACTGGAGAAATCTGTTAAGGAAAAGACTAGCTTTACTGTCATTTGTGGAGGTTCCAACAACACAGCCCCCTCACACCAAATACCCACGTGGACATCTAATGCCTCACTAGTTCTCATCCATGCTGCAGAGCCTCTTAGCAGCCTTAGAAGCTCCTTTGTCTCCATTACTAATGCAGAGCAAATGAGTGTTAGCTACATGAGGGAGGCTCCCATGTGAAACAGAGATATCAATTAGCAATAATTGTACCTCGGATAAACCTCATTGGCTAAGATACTGCCAATGCACAAAACTTGAAACAGAAACATCAAACAAAAAAGATCAAAAGGAAACAGAAAGAAACAGTGTTCCTCTAGTTCCTCTAAGATGGATTCGGGAATGAGCCACATGGGACAATGATTTTTGGCACAACCACAGACATGTGATGAAAAACAGATTACTTATTGTTGTGGTTGTTACACAGCAAAAGCTGACTGATACAATTCAGAACACAAGATAGGATACTACAATGCTGAGAAATTGGGGAACAAGAGAGAGAGACCTTGAAATTTTAGTATGATGTAGATAAATAAGAATTTTGGTAACAGTTTTGGAAAATAAATCATGGAAATAACTTCAAGGGCATGATAGGGAGAATAGGACATAGAAAATATAGGGAGAAAAGAAGGTTTAACATCTGATTTAGAGGCATTAAAAGAGGCAGGAAAGAAAAAAACGGGTAACAGAAGAAAACTTTAAAGACTAATTAGAGAAAACTTCCTAAAACTACAGATTTTAAGTCACCAGAATGAGCAGGTTTACCACAGAGCAGTAAAATGAATAACAAATAATCTACACAATGTGTCATGTAAACCCAGAAGACTAGAGGTAAGGAGATGTTCCTAAAAGCTTCTGGAGAAGAATGAAAAGGTTGAATATAATGAAACAAAAATTAGAATGGTGTTAGCATTTATGTTTTCCTCAAGATCAATGTAGGATGCAAGAAGGCAAGCAAAACTGTCTTCAACAATCTGAGGTAAATGATTTTCAACAAAGAAATCTCTAGTTGTGGGCCGGAGGGTTAGCTCAGTGGTTCCGGCGCCTGCCTTGCAAGCGCAAGGACCTGAGTTTGATCCCCGGTAACCACATATAATGCTGGGCGTGGAGACACGCCCACCAACAATCAACACCGCATACCACAATGCCGGACGTGGTGGCTCATGCCTGTAATCCCAGCACTCGGGAGGCAGAGACAGGAGGATTGCTGA
>PVIC010013392.1:0-38079 GCA_004025085.1 Thryonomys swinderianus
GCTGGGATTACAGGCGTGAGCCACCACGCCCAGCATTATATGTGGTAACCGGGGATCGAACTCAGGTCCTTACGCTTGCGAGGCAGGCGCCGGAACCACTGAGCTAACCCTCCGGCCCCAGCCTGCTGTTTTTGAGGCAGATTCTTGGTAAATTGCTCAGGCTGTGATTGAACTTAGCAAACTTTTTCCCCTTGTTCTGCCACTAATTGACAGACCACTCTTAGGATGAATAATTTGCCAGAAGACCTCATTGAAATTTTTTATTTTCGTGGTTACAATTTATTGTCACTAAAGGATTCAGATTAAAATTTATAAAGGTGCATAGAGCAAAACTGCAGGAAAATGGAGCCTACTTACAGTTGTCCTTTTCCCGCAGAATTAAGAACGGTGTTATTTTCCTGTGGGTACTGATTTAAGTGACAGTGCTCATCGGATGTTGGGAACCCAAGTATTTACTCCAGCATTTGTATCCAAAGATTTTATTGAGACCCCCTGGCCAACTTGTCATATAGCTAGCTGGCTTTAGTGTTTAGTCCCTGGAGGTCTAGCTGATCGGTGTGCCGCAGAGCTTCCAGAATAAGTGACAATGTTAATTTTTTGGTGTAGCCCAAGCCTCCAGGTAAACGAGACATACACCATTAGACCTGACATTTCAAGGGTTTAGAGATTATTTTCCAGAAGGCTCAGGTAAAAATCAGAACTTCTTTGAGAAAGGTAAAACTCTTTATAATTTTACAGTAATTGAAGAAATTTTCCATCACCCTATAGCGGCTGTTCAGTTGAATGTTCGATTTACAATTAAAAATTTTTAGCTCCCCTGTAAGTTGATGAAGATTTGGTATATTAGTTATTTAATACTGAGATAGCTAAGGAAGTTTCACAAAAAAAGGTATTAATTTTATATTTTAGTACTATAAAATTCTGTTGGAGGCTCATTTGTAATTTTAACATGAAATTATTAAATAATTTTATAAAATATGAACCTGATGTTTTTTATGAGACAAGTTTTTTTTTTTTTTTTTTTGAGACAGGGTCTCGCTTTGTAGTTCAGGCTGGCTCTGAGCTCACTATGTAGCCCAGGCAAGACTCGAACTCAACAATCCTCCTGTCTCTGCCTCCCGAGTGCTGGGATTACAGGCGTGAGCCACCATGCCTGGTTGTGAGACAAGTTTTGCATAAGAAAATTTCTAAGGCTCCCAAATGAATTTTTAGTCGTAGATCATATTAAAGTAATGTGCACAAGGTTATGCATAATTTCATCCTTTGTCTTGTCCCTCATGAAATCCTGTGTGATCCAGGTGTTTAAGAGACATTATAGGGATAACATTGGATTTGTTTTTTGAAGGTAAATCATTTTCAAGAAATATTACCTGTTAATATGAGAAACTTCGAGCACATCCTACATCTACTTTGGGCAGTGAAATTGTCTTTGAGTACTATTGCTTTGTAGAATAAAAATACTTCATTGGTTTTAGTGCAGGACTCATTTTTTAGATTCTGTTACAAACTAGATCTCACCAAAAGTGCAAAATGCCATAGTAAGGCTAGCTGAAAGGAACTTGAAGTTTTACTATTTTGATGGCCCTTTAAGGTGTGGTGTTTGCATCAAGTCGTTTTTTGTATGGGTTGTGGAAATACCTCTTGTTAGGAATCCCCTGACTTTACACTTTCCAGAGATTACTTTTTTGGGGATTTGTGGTGTGCTTTCTAACACTTATGTGAACTGGACCCTTAGACCATTTAGCCAGCAGATACTGTTTGCTAACATGTGGGGTGCATTGTGGGTGTGTAAGATTTGAGGATTTGGGTCATTCAAAATGAATGACTTCAATTTACTACTTTTTCTGCAAAGTATAGCAACAAAAATGAATAATAACTATATTTGCATGTGGTTTGTATATTTAACATTTAAATTCTCTTATGCACCAACATTTTTTCGGTTACCACCTTTAAGTTTCTTCATCCTCGAAGGCACCGAGTAACTTCTTATCTCAATTTTTGCTTTAGCCTATGGACCCTAAGGGCCCCTAGTTCAGCTAAAAGCACCTAACCCATGAGTGATATTTACTTCATGTTTGAACAATAAATGTTTTAACCCACTGTCTTCACTAATATTGTAACTACTGTCTTACAGATTGACTTGATGCAAAACATCACAAAGGCTCCATATTATACAGTATGCGATTTTTGAGGTATGAGCTTTAGAAACTTACCTCTCATATGGCATGTACATCAGGCTTTAACTTCAGTTTGATCATTTTGGGGAAATTTATGCACTTCTTTTTTTCTTTCCATAATATTTTTAGAGTATTAAAGGGGCTGTGGAAGTATTTTTGGATCCTTGTTAGGATTCTTAGCCTTAAAGATACATTTTTTTCCACTAAATTAAGACACTAATTCTAGCAGATGATAGCTTTTTCAGCTCTTCTAAGTAACTAGCCTAACATTTATGCCTGTCTCTTGGAGCTCAAATCTGCATTTTCTATTTTGTGCTTTTGATTGCCTCATTTTAAATTTTCATTTTCATTCTTGAATAGTTTCCTATTTATTGGTCTGGAATGATCTTGGTGCTAATAGCCTAACACCAATAGTATTTGAGACCCAAGCAATTTAGATATTATAAAAAGAAAGATTTTATAGAGAAGCTGGACGTTTTTATGGTTTTGGGTTCAGAATACTTACAGCCCTAATTCTGGTTGTAAATGTTTGGATCAATTTGTTTTAAAGGAAATTGGAAGTTTTAAGGCAATTCTGAGATTGTGGTTTTATCCTATTGAACATTTTGAAAACCCTAATTCTTTGGGGGAAAAAAGTCTCAGTGTTCCTAGTTACATGAAATTTTAAAACCTATATTTCTAACAAATTTGATAGTTGTTCATGGTTTTACAAGTTTAATTTGAAATCAAATAACATCTTAGGAATTTGTTGATAGCAGTAAATTGCTTAATTTCTTTAGTGAAGAATTTAAAGTGAGCTGCTATATATCAAGTGTAAAAAACTTGATTGTATTTATATGCTATTTGTATGAGCAGCATGCACTTTAATTTTGTATTACATTATAAGCCTTGAATTTAATTTGTTTTGTGGCTTTACAATTCTTAAATGTATCCTGCAAGCTAAGTATTTCTTAATATTTCATTATCTTATTTAAGCCTCACAACAACCTTACATCTTAGATAGGAATTATCCCCGTTTTATGCAAGAGCCAACTATGTCTTGGAGAGTAAATAATTTGTGCAAAGGCACTTGTACCTTTTCAGTGCATGAGCTGGGAATTGAGCCCCGATCTTTTCTTAACTTGTATTCTATGCTGCCTTATGTTACTACTGTGTCACCAAAAATGATAAAATATTTAACTGTTAAGAGTAAGGATAGCATATGTGATATGAAAACATGTTTACATACTAATAGATGGTTGTCTTTATATTCAAAATTAGTCATTTTTGATTTTCTAATAGATTATGTTTCAGATTATACTAGGTATCATTTATACACATAGGTTCAAAACTTGGCAGAAAAGCTCAGTAGGTCTCCTTCAGTTCCTTTTTAATAAGTGATGATGTTTTATGATTTATTATAGGTGCACATGCAATGTGTTATTTTTAGGTATGTGAAGAATGTCTTTCCATTAGTTTTTTAAAGTTCTTATGCCTCACTGATTATATATATATTGACATAGTATACTTAGAAAATAACCTCATATATTTTTTTCTTGAAATTCCAAAGGTTTTATTTTCTCAAGTGTTTGAAATACCTGCGTTTGTCTATGAACAAGTGAAGAAGATACTGGTTATGGACTTTGAACAAGTTTCAGATTCAGAACCTTTAGAAATGAGCTTTAGTTTTGTGCTAATTAAGAATCCAAGTATAATTGGATCTGTTATGTGCATTCTATGTTAGGAGTGGTTGCAGTTGGGTGTGGTGTTTTACATGGTTGTAATCTCAGCATTTGGGAGGCTGAGACAGGATAATTGTCGATAGTTGGGGGCCAGCCTGGGCTCCATAGTGAGTTCAAGGACAGCCTAAATTATACAGCAAGACCCTGTCTCAAACCCTCACTTTCCCAAATAAAAGCATAACTACAATGACTGCAGGAAGAATAGATCAAAGTATCCAACTGATGAAGCCTATGCAAAATTTCATGTTTGGTGTTGCTGTGGATGGGGCCAAATAAGAGACAGTAAATTCTAAATGAAGTATTTATACATATAGGGCTGTTGTTTTGACAAATGGTAGATGAGCACAGAATTTGAGGAATAGGTTAGAGTTGATTGAGTAGGTTAGTTTTTGCCCTTGCTCGTGTCCTAAACTTCTCTAAAGTGATGCTGGGCTCAGATCTTTTTTTTTGGCTTTTTTTGTTTTTTTTGAGACAGGGTCTTGCTTTGTAGTTCAGGCTGGCCCTGAGCTCACTATGTAGCCCAGGCAAGCCTCGAACTCAGCAATCCTCCTGTCTCTGCCTCCTGAGTGCTGGGATTACAGGTGTGAGTCACCATGCCTGGCTCAGATCTTTTTCTTTTTTGAGACAGGGTCTCACTTTGTAGTTCAGGCTGGCCCTGCGCTCACTGTGTAGCCCAGGCAAGCTGCCACGAACTCAGCAATCCTCCTGTCTCTGCCTCCTGAATGTTGGGATTACAGGCGTGAGCCACCACGTCCGGCACTGTGGTATGTGGTATTGATTGCTGGTGGGCATGAGTCGCCACGCCCAGCATTGTATGTGGTTACAGAGATCGAACTCAGGACCTTGCACTTGCCAGGCAGGCGCCGGAACCACTGAGCTAAATCTCCGGCCCTCAGATCTTTTTAATAAATATAGAAAGTAATTTTTTAATGAGGCTGTTATTAAGAAATAAATCAATTTAGATATTATTGGAGGACAACTAATTTGCATTTTTATATAGTACAGTGAATATTTTGGCTTTTTTCTTAGTTTATGATTGATGGCTGGAAGAATAGTACTAATGAGAAATTTTTTAGTTTGGTTCCCTCTTGCTGATGAGAATGTTAAGGCATAGATCAGATAGGAGTTGATAATAGGATTAGGATTAGTCTGTATAACTTGTTTGTTAATACCAAGTATTAGGTATCGTTTTAAACAATACTTACAGAAACTGGAACACAGTCTTAAGATTCATTTTTGGGGGGTTTATGGTATTTTTATTTTCTTAAAATTTTATTTCCTCACTTTGTAATTTTAATTGAGACTATTATCTTCAGTGAGGTCTTCAGTATTGCAATGTATAAATAGTCTTACTTTACAGCTACTGTGTTCTTTCAATACCTTACTGAGCTTGCTTTCACATATTCTGTGTTTTTCCAATAAATGATTAAATTAAGGATTTGAGTAAGATGTTAGGGCTCACTGACAGTACTTTTCAAATACTTTGGTAACACATAGCTCCTACCTTACATGATACCACTAGTTTTTATTTTCATGACTAGGAAGGTTAGTATTTTTTTTTTTTTAACTCATCAGCCCTTTGTTGGAGAAAGAGTTTGTAGGAACAATTACTTTTAAAAATATAAATATGGGAAGAGAATCTTGAGTCAGAGTGACCAACTATCCCAGTTTGTCTGAGTCAGGAGAATGATAGTGATAAAGCCAGTAAGTCTTGAGAAAGTAGCATGAATTTGTCACTCTGTTAATGTAGTTATTTATATTTCTGAACGAGTCTTTACACTAGAAGAGGCTAAATATTTGGCAGTTCATCTATTGATAGTTTCTTCTGGTTTGAAAGATGACTTACTAGACAGTGGGTTGCTTATATATGTAATGATTGAATATAAAAAGTAAGGAGAAGAAAGAAGAAAGAGGCTTGTATAAAAGAAAGTTAAGAGTTTGATTCTTAAAATATTTGTTTAAAGTTCTAATCTTACACTTTTTCTCTCTCAACAGAACTGATAGTGCATCAGCCGAACCAGATAATTTAAAATACTCTTCATCTAGAGATAGGAGTGGTTCTTCTTATGGACTGCAACCTTCAAATTCAACTGTGGTGTCTCGGCAAAGGCATGATGATACCAGAGTCCATGCTGACATACAGAATGACGAAAAGGGTATGTGTGTTGTGTCATATTCATATATGTGTGTGTGAGCACATAAAAATTTTTTTTTTTTTTTGAGACAGGGTCTCGCTTTGTAGTTCAGGCTGGACCTGAGCTTACTACATAGCCCAGGCAAGCCTTGAACTCAGCAATCCTCCAGTCTCTGCCTCCCGAGTGCTGGGATTACAGGCATGAGCCACCATGCCCGGCACTGTGGTATATGGTATTGATTGCTGGTGGGCGTGAGTCAACACACTCAGCATTGTTGTATGTAGTTACCAGGGATCAAACTCAGGACCTTGCGCTTGCTAGGCAGGCCCCAGAACCACTGACCTAAATCTCTGGCCCCCAATTTTTTTTTCTTAATGCTGGAGATGTAGGGTTTTTTGTGTTTGTTTTTGTTGGTACTAGAGATTGAACTCAGGACCCTGTACTTGCCAGGCAGGTATGGGGCACTGAGTTATGTGCCTAGGCCTTACAGGCATGCTTTTTAACCTACTTGTTTCTCTTTTCTTTTTTCCTTCTCCTCGCTCTTTATTTCTTCCAATGTATTTAAAATGTAGATACCAAATGAAGTTATTTTTGAATACTTAATAAGTTTACCTACTTTGCTGTCTATAGATACAATATTTGCATGTATTGTATATTTGCTAAAAATGTGATACAATCACTGAGGCTAAAGTTCTTTTAGATTACTGTCACTCTTCTAGACTTTAAATAGTCTTAGTTTTTCACCAAAGTTCAAAATCTAACTTAATTTAGTTTTCGTTTCTCTTATATTCCAATGGAGGAATCATTTCAAGGCAGGCAATAAGGTTGGAAAAGGTAAGAGAAATAAAGGCTAGTTTTGTTGTGGATGGATAAGATTCTAAATTGTAAGAATTGATAGAATGAAATAAAGAGCTCTAATAAAATAAATGTTGCTATTTTTAGGTGGCTACAGTGTCAATGGAGGATCTGGGGAAAATACTTATGGTCGGAAGTCGTTGGGGCAAGAGCTGAGAATTAACAATGTGACCAGCCTTGAGTTCAACAGTGTTCAGCATGGCACTCGTGCGTTAGCCACCAAAGACATGAGGAAATCACAGGGTAAGACTGGGAAAACTGGAACCAACCATATACACCTCTACAGAGTCTTCGGTATTCTCTTAGGACTTTGCCTCCTCTTACCCTGAACACCTCACTTCTTTTTTTGCTTTTGTTTTGTTTTGTTAAGGTTTTAATTTAATTTTTTTTTTTAAGCTTTTTTGAGATCTCCCTTTGTTAGTCACTATGTACCCCAGGCTGGCCTTGAACTCACAGCAATGCTCCTGCCTCTGCTTCCCGAGTGCTGGGAACTCTGTTCACTTTCCAGTGAACTATGGTTTTTATTGTACTTAAGAATATTTGGGCTGTGGGGCTGGAGGGTTAGCTCAGTGGTTCCGGCGCCTGCCTTGCAAGCGCAAGGTCCTGAGTTCGATCCCGGGTAACCACATATAATGCTGGGTGTGGAGACACACCCACCAACAATCAACACCGCATACCACAATGCCGGATGTGGTGGCTCACGCCTGTAATCCCAGCACTCGGGAGGCAGAGACAGGAGGATTGCTGAGTTTGCGGCGGCTTGCCTGGGCACCATAGTGAGCTCAGGGCCAGCCTGAACTACAAAGCGAGACCCTGTCTCAAAAAGGGGCTATAAGCTTTCTTTGCTGATTTACACTTCAGGCAACAAAATGTTTATGTTCACAGAGCGATCGATGTCTTATTCTGATGAGTCTCGATTGTCGAATCTTCTTCGGAGGATCACCCGGGAAGACGACAGAGACCGAAGACTGGCTACTGTAAAGCAGTTGAAAGAATTTATTCAGCAACCAGAAAACAAGCTGGTAGGTACAGTATGTTTACAATTGCTGAAAATGTTTGTGTTTTTATACATGATAAAGAAAGTTATCTGGAGTGGTTAAAGAAGAGAAACATGAGGAAAAATAGAAATATTCTTCTAAGGAAAAATAGAAATTATTCCACACTTATTCGGCCTATATTATAGTGATCTAGAATTCAGCCCCCCCCAAATATAACTTATCTACCCAATATTCAATTCATGTTGGTATGTTCTACGCTATCATGCTTTTAATTTTTAGCATATTTTATCTCAGAGATAAACATACTATCCTTAGAATTTTTGTTTTGTTGTTACAGAACAGAATCTCTTTCCTTTTAAGAAACATATGAAGTGGAGGGTATGGAGTACATGTTTCATTATTGTTTAAGGTTGGTTTGGTGGCCAACTCTAAGAAAGTTTCTACGTTTCAAGTAATTTTCCTAATGTTAAATTAAGAACCTGGTATGCGTAGTTGAAAATCAGTAAGAATGATACAGTAAGGCAGATAACATTGGTTCAAAGTAAACTCTTCCTTTCCTCAAGTTTTATTATGAAAAGTTTTAAATATACAGCAGGTTGAAAAAATGTTACAGTGAACCGCATATGCTTGCTGTCTGAATTTTATTATTGAGGGTTTATCATTTTGTTTTATTGCATCTCTGTCCCTCCATCCATGAAATTATTTCAGAATGCATTTCAGATAAAATGAGTTTGAATTTATTTTTCATATATGCTGATGAGTGATGGAATAAGCTAAGAGTCTGTTCAATTATAATTTAGAGAGACAAGTTAAAAAATACAATGTTATTCTTAAAAGATGAGAATTTAAATAGTTATAAATGTTTCTTTTAAAGGTACTAGTTAAACAGTTGGATAATATCTTGGCTGCTGTACATGATGTACTTAATGAAAGGTGAGTAATAATGGATAGATTAAAATTACTAGAAGTTACATAGGTGATGTCCACTTTTTTTCTTATATATATATTTGATATTTTATTAAATCTTTATCTCTAGTCTATATTATGTACACATTAATTACTGTTGAATACAAATGGAATCTACTTACTAGGAAATACTTCTTTTTTCTTTCTTTTACTGTGCCGTCATAAGTACCTAAACATTGACTTGTAGAGTAACAAACTCTTTTTTTTTTTTTTTTAATTTTTTTTATTTTTGAGACAGGGTCTCGCTTTGTAGTTCAGGCTGGCCCTGAGCTCACTATGGTGCCCAGGCAAGCCGCCGCGAACTCAGCAATCCACCTGTCTCTGCCTCCCGAGTGGGATTACAGGCGTGAGCCACCACGTCTGGCATTGTGGTATGCGGTATTGATTGCTGGTGGGCATGTCTCCACGCCCAGCATTATATGTGGTTACCGGGGATTGAACTCAGGTTCTTGCACTTGCGAGGCCGGCGCCGGAACCACTGAGCTAACCCTCCGGCCCGAGTAACAAACTCTTGATAAAGGCATAAGTGATTGCAATTAATAAACTAAGGAATTTTCAGAATTAATTAGAAAGTGGAGGTAAAAGGGAGGTTCTTAAGCAAAAGTGGTTTTAAAAGATCTCTGTGGTTCTCAAAGGTGGACAGATTGATTCCTGAAGAATTGCGGTGTTGGAAAGCATGCAAAATTCAGCAGGTTATAAATTTTACTGCCTTCTGATGGTTTTATTTTATATAGCTACTTGGTATTATACTTAATGTTGTTTTCCTTTTAAATTTATTTATTGACATTTTTTACTTTTTAATACTTAAATTTTTAATATTATATGGAGTGTAGTTACCTACCTTGTCTTACCTAATTTCTTTCTGTACTTTTCTATGAAACATTGAGTTTGAAATGGGTGAATTTTAAGCCTGAGTTTTAGCATTTTTGAACCTTTACTTTCAATTTTGTAAAAGAGAATCTAATGTCTTATGGAGATAGTTTTTGAGCATTGCAGGATAGAGAATACAGTAAAGAGTGGGTAAAATTTCAACATTTTATGTAATTTGAACTTTTAAAATCATTTAAAAGTTTGAAAATGACATCTAAGATTGTTTTGTAAGATGTGTCATTCTTGTCATCTTCGAAAATTTTATCTTTTCTGTTTTGTTTCATTTGCATTAAAATAAACACAGTAGCAAATTACTTCAGGAGTTGAGACAGGAGGGAGCTTGCTGTCTTGGCCTTCTTTGTGCTTCTCTGAGCTATGAGGCTGAGAAGATCTTCAAATGGATTTTTAACAAATTTAGCTCATCTGCAAAAGATGAAGTTAAGCTTCTCTACTTATGTGCCACCTACAAAGCGCTAGAGACTGTAGGAGAAAAGAAAGCCTTTTCATCTGTAATGCAGGTAAGATGTGGGGTAAACTGTTGTTAAACTTCGGAAGATTGTCCTTAATATGTCCTTGGAGGGAAAGCCTGAGGAAAGAAAATTAAGGATAGAGGTGACTTAGGGATTACCTACTGGTAGTAAATATGATAAAAAAAAAAGTCCTCTTTGTGTTTATGAGTAAAGAGCACATAAAAAGGTAAGTATAAGTTAGTTTTTTCACTTACCAGCAGTTTTCTTTTGAAATTGTTTAGTATTAGATTGATGTGTAGATTTGCAAGTAGGAACTTATATAGGAGAGGCAGCTTTCACATATTTTTAGGGAGACAGAAGCTAAACACCACACTCAGTTTCTAAGTCTTTAGGTTTGGCAATATGTCAGAAATTCTTAATTCAAGCAATAGAAAAATGACAATTTATATATAAATGAATACACTTTTTGTACCTGAATGTATTGAGAAGTTCATTGTCAGTTTAGCAAGATTTCACGTGAAATCTCATTGAGGTAATATTTTTAAATATGTTAGTATTTTATAAAAACTAAGGAATGATTTTTTTTAGAAATTCTTTTAGTATGTATTTATAGTATATAATGGTTAGATTCATTATGGATGGTGGTAGATGTGTATAACACATCTTTTTTATGGCCCCTTCCCCTCTCCTCTTCCTCCTCTTATCTCTATGTCTTGTTTCCTCTCTCATTTACCAAAGATAATCCCCCTCTGACTTTCTCATTTTGGAAAATGCATTTTCCACATCATAGAGGTTCTTAGAAAAAGTTTAAGAGAATTTTGGATAATTACTTAAAGTGATAACAGCATAACAAGTTGAAATTTTTTTTTTTTTTTTGAGACATGGTCTCACTGTATAATTTAGGCTGGCCTTGAACTTGAAGTGATCCTCCTGTCAGCTTCCTGAGTGCTGGAATTGTAGGTGTGTGTCACCATGCTTTGCTATGAAGGGCTAATTTTGCATACTGTTTATATATTATGAACATTTCCCTTTTTCGTTTTTGTGGTATTGAAGCTCCAACCCAGGCGCACTCTTCCACTTAGCTACATCTCGTGCCCCTTTTTATTTTTTATTTTGAGACAGGAGTTTTCTAAGTTGCCCAAGTAAGATTCAAAGATGTGGTCTGCCTGCCACACCTCCTTAAGTGTTAGGATTACAGGTGTTCACCAACCTCTCTTCACATGAGCAGTTTCTGAAAAATTTCAAATACACAGGAAAATGTATGAATTGGTAAAGTAATATTCATATATTCTTCACCTAAATTTATCATTTATTACATGTGTTTGATGTTATTTAGCAGGGGTACTAGACACTGAACCCAGGACCTTGTAAGTGTGCTTCCAGTCAGCTATGGGTCCAACCCCCACTGATTCACATTTTGCTATAATAGTTTTCCTTCCATGGTACACTGTTTTTCTTGAGCTATTTGTAGATAAATTAATATAGACATAATGATAATTTACCCTGTAGTACTGCATCTCTTAAGAATAAAGCTGTCCTTATGTAACAAAAATATTATAATCATACAGGAGAAAATGAATTTTAGTATGAGTGTGTCTCTCTCTATGTACACATTGTATGTATTTAAAATGTATACATTCCACATTAAAATTTGTATAACTGTCTAATACCCACTTCATTTTAGACTTTTAAATCTCTCAGGCTGTGGATCATCAAAATTCCTACATTATCTTTGATGGTGTAATGTTTTAAGCTTTTAATTTAGAATAGTTATCCGCACTTCTTTCTGTAGCCCTTATTTTGTAGGCTTGTCTTTTCTTTGTTTGCAGTATGGGAATTGAACTCAGGATCTTGTGCTTGGTAGGCAGCGTGGCTCTAGTGAGCTATATCCCCGGCCCTCTGGCTTTGTTTTATCTTATAATCAATTTAAACATTTTGGGCACACGTACTTCATAAGTTCTTTCCCAATAGTCCCACATCAGCAGGTGTATTATAATAATAAGTTGTTCCACTCCAACCTGCAGTGTTAGATCACGTGATTGAGGATTATCAGTATAGTTAGCCATTTAAAAAAAAACTTTATTGGTACATTGTATATACACATCATATCATGATCACACTCAATATTAGGAATTTGTAGCAGTATATGACACAATTTAATTCACATTTTTTCCTGTTCCCCTACCCACCCCACATCCTCCCACCCCTTAATAATCTAAAGTTTTGTTTCCTTTTTTATTAGCATTGTATTTTTTTCTTTACCCCTCACTATTCACTTCTCCACCACATTTTAGTTAGCCATTTTTGAAGGCTTAGGTTTTCTTCTCCCTTTGGAATTAGTAATGTGAGTATACCTCTTAACCTTCTAAATATTGTTTTGCTTTGTAGTACTGGAGAATTGAACCCTGAGCCTTTGGACTGAGTTTTATCAGTCCATTTTTTATTTTTTGAGGCAGGGTATTGCCAAGTTGCTCAGCCCAGTCTCAAATTTGTGGTCCTACTGCCTCAGCTTCTCTCAGAGTGCAGAAATCACAGGAAATGGTTACTTCCTAATACTTCACTGAAAAATTTTAGCATCCCTGATACTCTGTGTGGGGATAGATTATAATACTGAGAGTTACATAATGGTGGTTTTCTAATTCTAGTGTATCTTATATTTATAAAATTCTTACTTAAAATCTTTTTGTGAGGCAAGGGGAGTAGTGTTTCACATCTGCAAAATATTTCTTTAGTGGTATGCCTTGTATTTATTTAAAGAACACAGAGTCTGCTAAAAAATGTATCTTCAGGAAAAGAATAACTCATATAAATATTTTAATACTATATTTTTTGTGACATCATGAGATTTAAGTCCTCTCTAATTGTAAGAGGTGCTCAAAATGATGGCCATTTGGGCCGGAGGGTTAGCTCAGCGGTTCCGGTGCCTGCCTTGCAAGCGCAAGGACCTGAGTTCAATCCCTGGTAACCACATATAATGCTGGGTGTGGTGGCTCACGCCTGTAATCCCAGCACTCAGGAGGCAGAGACAGGAGGATTGCTGAGTTCGCGGCGGCTTGCCTGGGCACCATAGTGAGCTCAGGGCCAGCCTGAACTACAAAGCGAGACCCTGTCTCCAAAAAAAACAAAAACAAAAAAAAAAAAATGATGGCCATTAGCTTCCAGACATTTATTAGTGTAGCATACTGCTGAAGGGTATATACATTTTTTTGTTAAGGCTCTATATTTGTAGTGGTAACATGAGCTGCATGTCATTTATGTATGATGCTATCTAATCCTAAATCATTCTATCTAATCATAAATCATTTGAAGCATATAAACTTTGTTCTAAAAAATTAATTGCATAAGCTTTCTACATTTTAAGTAAAAATAATTTTATTTTTGGTGTTTTTTTTTTTTTTGAGACAGGCTCTTGCTTTCTAGTTCAGGCTGGCCCTGAGCTCGCTTTGTAGCCCAGGCAGGCCTTGAACTCAGAGCAACCCTCCTGCCTCTGCCTCTCGAGTGCTGTGTTTACAGGCATGAGATACCATGCCTGGCATTGTGGTGTGTGGTATTGATTGCTGGTAGGCGTGAGTCACCACTCCCAGCATTGTGGTGTGTGGTACTGATTGGTGGTGGGTGTGCATCACCATGCCTGGCATTGTGGTATGCGGTTACCAGGGATTGAACTCCGGACCTTGTACTTGCAAGGCAGATGCTGGAACTGCTGAGCTAAATCCCTGGCCCTCATATTTTTCTTAAAGGCACATCTTATTTTTTGCTCTTGAAATTTCATTACAGCCAGAGCATCAAAGACAGTACTTAACAACATAAAAATATGTTACGTAGACTAATGAATATTAAAGGAATAATGTTGATAGATGCTAGAGAACAGTATTTGTTTTGAACCTAATAGCTTAATAGAATGAAATGTTTTCAACTTTTTTGAGTTAAAACAATATTTAGTTTGGTACTATAATCAGTTTGAGATGTAATCTCTTGTAAACAACATTATTTACTCCTTTTTTTCCTATTTTGCAAAATGTTTTTAATTTATGACTTTTGTTTTCAAGCTTGTCATGACCAGCCTGCAGTCTATTCTTGAGAACGTGGATACACCAGAATTACTTTGCAAATGTGTTAAGTGCATTCTTTTAGTGGCTCGATGCTACCCTCATATTTTCAGCACTAATTTTAGGGTGAGTTCCCCATGTTATTTCTCCATTGATGGGGTGAGGGGATGGTGTGTATGTACATGATATATCTGGGGAATCAGAAAGTAGCACTCTGTCCATTTGAATATCATAGCAATGATTGATGATCCAGTGTTGAATGGTGCAGTAATACTATTTTTATGAAAAATACCCGTTGCATTTTCCTTTCTGAGATTGCAATAATACCTTAAGAAACTTAAGATAAAATACTTCATCAGTGTCATACACTCAGTACCTTTATGCTTCTGCATCCTCTCTTCCCTTTTTAAGTACTGTAGTGTTAAGCAGGTAAAAGAGAAATGATTTTTCTAGGAACTTTTACTGTAATATGGTCAAAAGCAGTAAGACCTTAAAATGATTGGTCTCCTTTCTTTTATCTCCACTAAGGATACGGTTGATATATTAGTGGGATGGCATATAGATCATACTCAGAAACCTTCGCTCACACAGCAGGTATCTGGTAAGTTTTGTAGCATATACCAATCATTTAAAGAATTTGCTGGGCCACTGAAGACTAGCTGTTACAGTCTAAGAAAACTAATTTAGGAAAATATATTGGTTATTATAAATTAACATTTGTTAACTAAATTGATCTTCTCAAAGAGGAACTATATATAGTAGGTACATAGGGTAGGTACAAATTCCAGTGTTGCACTTGTCAAATTACAGGTATAAATTACAGTATTGAAGTCATTTGTATTATGTACTTAGTGGAAGATAAGATAGTGATACTCTGAAACTTAGAGTGGAAAATCCTGTGACATTTTTGTTCTGATAAAGAAGAGAAAATATTTTGTAGAATTGTCATAAATGATGTTTTTCTTAAATTCCTTATTGGTACAATTTATATACATCTCACAATCACACATAACATTGGGGAATTGGTACCAATATATGACACAAGTCAATTCTCATTTTTACCCATATACCCAATTTTTACCCAATACCCATTTTTACCCACCCACACGTCCCCCCCCATATACATTCTCTTTTATTTTCTTTCAGAATCATATTTAATCCTTCCCCTCATTACATTCCCACACCAAATTTCCTTTGGAAATTTCCCATTCTACAAAAACTGTCATACTTTCTAGAGCTCATCTGCATCTACAGGCGCTCATATCCAAGACAAGATCCCGTGTTTGCCTATCTGTGATCTGTTTATTTTACTTACTAGGGTGTCTTCCAGGTGTATCCATTTGCACATAAATGAATCAATCTTGTCATTCTTTATGGCAAAATAATACTCCATTTTATTAAAAAACCACATCTTCTTTATCCAGTCTCCAGTTGATGGGCATTTGGGTTGTTTCCAAGATTGAGCTATCACGAACTGAGCTGCTATGAACAAGGGTGTACATCTATGTTTCCAATGTGATTTAAATGATAAGTATTTTTTAGCTTTGTTCATCTTGTATTTAGGTGAATGATAGCACAACTCATAGCACACACTAGGTTGTGGCAGGTTTTTGTTTACAATGGAAATTGAACTGTGTGCCATGCACATGCTTAGCAAGTGCTCTGCTGCTCTGGTGTATCCACAACCATTTTACCTTTGAGATGAGGTCTTCATAAGTTTTCCAGGCTGGCCTCAAACTTGTAATCCTCTTTCCTCAGTCTCCTAAGTAAATAGAAATATAGGTGTATGGTGCTGAAGTCAGCCTTATTTTACATTATTTGCTGTGATACTCTTCAGAAAATAGGATTTGCTATTGAGAGCTATCATCTTATTTCTGCTGTGCAGTTGATTCACACCTTTGTTGATTAAATGTGACCCTGGGTTCATAAGGGTCAGCCAGGCTGATGCTTGATGATAGCATTTGTCCAAGTTACGTGTACTGACAACAGTATGGATATTAATTTGTGACTAAAAAGTAAGGACATGAGATTTACATTTTAAATTCTAAAAGCATTTGTTCAAATTCTGTGTAGTGGCAGCAGTTTGGATATTAAATCTGATTACATTTTAATTTCTAAAAGCTTTAATTTTTCTATCATTTAAAGAAGCTTTTAATCATGATTGGTTAATCATGATCATTATGTTTAATAGTGGTCCTGTTTCCTGATAAAGGGCATGTTTAGAGTAGGCAACTTAAGCCTTTAAATAAAAATTTTGGAGATTTAAAGATTACGGATGTATTCTACTTTTTCAAAATTTCTTGTGTTTCCAAGGGTGGTTGCAGAGCTTGGAGCCGTTTTGGGTGGCTGACCTTGCATTTTCTACTACTCTTCTTGGTCAGTTTTTAGAAGACATGGAGGCGTATGCTGAGGTGAGTAAGAAAGTGAAATAGCAGTTAAGGGAAAACAACAATAGCAACAAGAGAAAAATTAAAATCTTAAATACTCAGAGTTATTTTGATTTAATTCAGACTTATATTTAAGCAGAAATTACAAGACCACTGCAGTATTTTAATTCTTTAACATGTTGCTTAACTTTTTAAATATGTCCACTTTTACAGCTGATCTTTCACAAGTGACCAATTATAGATTATGGATACATTTATTCCTTTAGTAGTCATATATCTAATTCATCGTTATTTTGAAGTTTACATAAATACCAGTTCTAAGACGACATCTTTTTGGACTAATTTTTCCCTTTTTTGTTATTGTTTTGCTTTTTGTTATTTTTGTTTGTTTTTTGCAGTATTGGGGAATGAGCCCAGAGGTGTGTTCTGTCACTGTGCCATACCTCTAGCCCTTTTATTTTTTATTTTGAGGCAATCTCAGGTTGTCCAAGTTGCCTTTCAATTGAGACTGGGGTCAAGATTCTCCTTCCTTACCCTTCTGTTATGTGGGATTATAGCTGTGTACCCCTGGCTCATCTTTCCCTCAGTGTATATTATAAATATAAATCAATTATAAATCTGTAGGTTGTCTTATTACAATTTTTAAGCCTCTTCCTTTTGCTTTTTATATGCATATTGGTGTACAGTACCTGTTTTCTTAATTTAATGGGTCAAAGAATATCTAGAATGAAATTTTAACAATTTAGGAGTGGCAGAAATTTCAGGGTCAAGTTATACCTACATGTAATGAGTATGTACAAGAATTAATTTTTCCCAGTACATATCTATGTTGGCCCAGGAGATTATTTTCCTTATGTATTGGATTTCATGTGGCCTTTAAAAAAATAATCTGAGGGGCTGGGATTTAGCTCAAGTGATACCGTGCCAACCTTGGATGCACAAGGGCCTGAGTTCAATCTCCAGCACCACAAAAAAGAAAAAAATCCAATAGGGCTGGTGATTTAGCTTAGTGGTACCTTGCAAGGCTAAGGTCCTGAGTTCAATCCCTGTTACGAAAAAAAAAATGATTTATGTGACATTTATTGTCACATTTTTCTTTGTTAGGCTACAGTTCCTCTTAATTTACAAAAATGTAGTTCTAAAGATAGTTGACTTAAAATAGTTTGGGACATTTTATAAAATTGTATTACTTAAGTAAAAATGCTGTGAATTCACATGTAGGACCTCAGCCATGTGGCCTCTGGGGAATCAGTAGATGAAGATGTTCCTCCTCCATCTGTGTCCTTACCAAAGCTGGCAGCACTGCTCCGAGTATTTAGTACTGTGGTGAGGAGTATTGGAGAACGCTTTAGCCCAATCCGGGGTCCTCCAATTACTGAGGCATATGTAACAGATGTAAGTATCTTTGGAGTTTCTAAATGTCAGTCCATACCAGAATTATCTTGTATCTAATGCCCTTTTACTAATCCTACATTCTTGTGTGTGTGTGTGTGTGTGTGTGTGTGGTGTGTTAGTGTAGCTTTAAAACTTCATCCTTTATGTTTAAAAAATATTAAGTGTAATTTTACTTTTTAAGTAACCAAGTCTCTAGTCTTTTGACCTAAGAATAACACTAAAGAGAAAGTGTCAGAGTCATTTTTTTGAGCATGATAGATTAATGCTGGAGAACTTTATATATCTTTTTTATATATTATCTAATTTGGTGACATGAAAGAAAATACAAATATACAAATTTAAAATACACACAGCCAGATTTCCAAATTTCATTGGCCCTACATAGTAGCTTCTTATAGCATACTCCAGTAGTGGTTCAGGTTTACAAAACAGAAATGTACTCCAGGCATTTTATTCAGCATGAGTAAGAAGGGAGATGCATGTGTAGTCTAGTTATAGAAGATTTAATTATAAATTATTTAAAGTTTTACTGTTTGGATATAAGTAGCTTTTAGCAGCATTTTCTTTTATTGGTTACATTGCTAGATAAAATAGGATATTATATATACAATTCGTGGCATATTTGTTACGCATTTGAGAAAAGAATCAGATCCGTAAGATAGTTAAACCAGCATATTGATATCTTAAACCTGATCCAAATGATTTCCTTTTAACTATATAAAGGTGGTTGGTTTGAAATAAAAGGCAGTTAACTCAGATGTACAACAAAAAAAGAATCATTTTTTCAAGATATCTATGTGTTAAACATACTATTTTATGAAGGTCTTTTAGACATTTGCAGATGATTTTAGTGTACGTGCTGCCGAAACGAGCACCATTTGCAGATGATTTTAGCCAAATTTTTATGTAGGTTAAAAAAATTCTCTATTTTTTCTAAATAATTTTTTTCAAAGTTTAATCCTTATCTGCTGTAATAGTTTAAAAGTGTGTGTGTGTGTGTGTGTGTGTGTGTGTGTATGTGTGTGATTACCTGCTTTCTATAATCCTTAATGGATACTATATTGTAAGCATGGGAATGCTTATCTGGGCTTACAACGGTAGAGTATCTGCCTAGGAAGATTTTCGGCATATCAACTTTAAATATTAGCTTAAGGTGACTTGGGTATTCAGTTTTAAAAGATCAACTACCAAAGATCAAGTATAAGCAGGTTTTTCTCATGCTGTTAATACTGTTACTAAGGTCTATTGTTTTTCATGATTATTAAGATTTTAAACTTAAGCCATTTAGTCACTTAAGGAAGAGGAAGTGGTATAAGGAAAAGAAGGTAACAAATTCTGTTCACTATCATCATAGCACAGTTATTTTGGATTTTTGTAGCCAAGATCATTTTTGTGTATTGTACTGAACATACCCTTAATATTTAGCTATTAAAAACCAGAAGATTAATACTATTGGTGAGGTAAGCAGTTAAAGAAGCTGTATTAAATAGGATGTACTTTTTTTTCTGTGAAAGTTTGAGTTTTTTAAACAAGCTGCTTATTTTCCCCATTTGCAGGTTCTGTACAGAGTAATGAGATGTGTGACGGCTGCAAACCAAGTGTTTTTTTCTGAGGCTGTATTGACAGCTGCTAATGAGTGTGTTGGTGTTTTGCTCGGCAGTTTGGACCCTAGCATGACTATACATTGTGACATGGTCATTACATATGGATTAGACCAATTGGATAATTGCCAGACTTGTGGTACTGATTATATCATCTCAGTCTTGAATTTACTTACATTGGTATGTGAAGTACTCTTTTGTTGTTGTAACTTTCTAGGGTGTTGGTTTATTTAGGCCCTTATCAATGTGGAAGAGTTTAAGGCTCTTCCTGTTTTTAAAGTGCATCGACCAACTTTGTTTTATAAATCTAGTGTGCTTTTTCCTAGTGTCTGTTTATTTTTAGTGTTTACCCTGAGTGTATGTAGCTTTACTCTTTTTTAAGTAAAACTGTTCTTCTCTCTGGAGTCTCTAGTACCCCTGATAAATACTGTGTGAGAGAAACTATTTGAGAGCTATTTGCAAATGTTTTGTTTGAAAATAAAACTTCTTTTGCAGTTTTTATTCTTTTAATTTTTAAAGTATAAGTAACTATCCCTTTATTATGAACATGCTTAAGTACATAAAAAATAGTGTAGTGGATCTCTGTGTACTTAGTGCTAAGCTTCCATAATGAGAAACACATGACCCATCTCTTTATTCTGACCACTTTGTGCCTCTGCCTTGCTGTCCCTTCATCTCCAACCGCATTTTTTTTTTTTTTTTGGGAGACAGAATCAAGTCTTATAGTTCAGGCTGGCCCTGAGCTTACTATGTAGCCCAGGCAAGCCTCAAACTCAGCAGTCCTCCTGCCCCTGCCTCCAGAGTGCTGGGGTGACAGGTGTGAGCCACCACGCCCAGCACTGTGGTATGTGGTACTAGATGTTGGTAGGTGTGAGTCATCATGCCCGGTATTGCTGTATGTGGTTAAAGGATCGAACCAGGGACCTTGTGCTTGTGAGGCAGGCCCTGGAGCCACTAAGCTAAATCTCTGGTCCCTCCAACTACATTATTTTAAAGAAAATCTTACATGACATTCTGCTGAACATTTCTGCCATAGTTACACATCCCTTTTTCAATGTGTTAAAAAGTCCACATTGAAGTAAAAAATGTATATATCCTATTTGAATTTTAACTTCCCTAGTGATAAAATATAGCTGACATAATTGAGGATTTTCAGAAAGGTTTTTAGATTTAAGAAAAATTAAATAGAAAATACAGACCTCTTACATACATCCTACAGCAGTTTTTCCCTCGTATTAACATTTTGTGTTAGTGTGTTACATTTGTTAAAATTAATAAACGAATGTTATTATTAACTAAAGTTCATAGTTTAGGATTCACTCTATTATATGTTTTATGAGTTTTATCAAATATATATTGCCCTGAACTTACTATTACAGTATTAAACAGGAAAGTTTCACTGGTCTTAAGAATCCCATTTATTCATCCTTCTTGACTTTCCCCCCTTAAACTGCTTTTAAGTTGTTTTGAGACCAGGTCTCATTATTTAGTGTAGGGTGGTCTTAAGTTTATGTGACCTCAAACTCATGGCAGGTCTCCTGCGTTAGAATCTCAAGTACATTGGAGTTACCAACCTGTGCCAGCATACCTGACCTCTCATCTTTTTACTATCTACATAGTTTTGCCTTTGTAGAATGTGATACAGTTAGAGTAAATATAGCATGTAATCTTTGAGGATCTGCTTCTCTTTCAGTTATGCATTTAATGTGCATTAACTCCAAGTTCTTTTTTAATTGATAACTCATTTTTAACTTTGATTTTAGATTGTTGAACAGATAAATACAAAACTACCATCATCATTTGTAGAAAAGCTGTTTATCCCATCATCTAAACTACTATTTTTACGTTATCATAAAGAAAAAGAGGTAAGTGATTACTTTGGTAATAATGTTTGGTAACTTCTGTCATTGAAAAGTTGGATTTAATGCTGCTTAATACACACATAAGTGAAACTGAATGAAATGATATTTAACTTAGAATATAGTGATTGTAGTGATTGTATTAATGTTGAGTATTGTGTTATAGTTTTATGAATGATGTGCTAAATTTGTAGTAAATTTGGGTAAAGGGAAGAGTTGCATATACATTTATAAAGTTGTAAGTTCACAAGTACTGTCTGTCTGTTGTAGACATTAACTTCTCAGTCATCCCCTATTCCAACTCATTTTAGAGTTTCAAAGTACATGTAGGTAAGCCAGTTTTAAACTGGTTTACTATGTGTTTTAATATTGACAGTGTTTTAAACATGTTGAGTGAAGAAATTTCACATGGCAGTTTTAACGCACAGTATTCTTTATTTGAAATGAAACTTTATATCTTATTTATCTATTTGTTTATTAGTTTTTTGAGACAGGGTCTTGCTTTGTAGTTCAGGCTGGCCTTGAACTCACTATGTAGCCCAGGCTAGTCTCAGACTGAGCAATCCTCCTGCCTCCTGAGTGTTGGGATTGCAGGCATGAGGCACTATGCCTGACAGAACTTTATATCTTTAACAGAAGGCCACTAATACATATAGACTCCTGGAGATTTGTTGTTTTAAAAGTTGACTCTGGGTATTAGGAACGGATATCAGTCTTAAATTTATTTTCATCTCCCCCATTATTTGTCTGCCATATAATTTTAGAAGATTTATTTTCCATTGAATTATTACTTTCTTATATTTTCTTTTTTCCAGGTTGTTGCTGTAGCCCATGCTGTTTATCAAGCAGTGCTTAGTTTGAAAAATATTCCTGTTTTGGAGACAGCCTATAAACTAATTTTGGGAGAAATGACATGTGCCCTAAATAATCTGTTACATAGTCTGCAACTTCCTGATGCCTGTTCTGAGTTAAAACATGAGGCTTTTAAGAATCATGTATTCAATGTAGACAATGCAAAATTTGTAGTTATATTTGACCTCAGTGCTCTGACTACAATTGGAAATGCCAAAAACTCATTAATTGGGGTGAGTTTTGTCAAGGTTAAACCTTTTCTTGTTGCGTATTCATCTCATTTATTACATCTAATAAAACACCATGTTGTGTATCTATAGAATTACTCAGTAACAAACACCATGTAAAGGACATGCATGAATAAAATTGGAATATTTTCTTGCTGTTAGATTTAGTTTTTTCCCCTTGATATTTTATGTTCTAAAAAATGTCTTTTAGTGAATTCCTCTTATTAACTCAAGTAGCTTACAGAAAAATTGTCAACATTTTTCCACAGCTCAAGTATGTATAGTTCTTTTAATATGCAGTTTCTTTCTTTTGTGCTTTTTCTTCCTTTCCACTAAAATTGGTGCTAACATATGGTCTTTGATTGCCTACTTTCCTCTAAACGCATTCACAGTTTTTTTCTTTAGAAAAATACATTTTTTTTAAGAAACTTTAAATGGGCCTAATTGTGATTCACTTGTTTGTTTGTTTTTGAGACAGGCTTTCACTATGTAGCCCAGGCTGACCTTGAATTTGGGGTGATCCTCCTGCTTCAGGCTTCTGAGTGGGGAATGGATTACAGGCATGTGCCACCAAGTTTGGCTGCCTTATAGTTACTATTTATAGTTTATATATTACTCCTCTGCAGAAGTTTTCTAAAAGAGAAGGAAAAGTGAAGTGAAAATCTGATGTTCATGCTTGCTTATTCTACATATTGTGTAATCAGATCTCCTTCATTGCTAGTTTCAGCTTAACTGTGAAGACGCTTTTATTATATACTGAAAATTTATTTTCAAGGGATTCACATTGTGTATGGATTGGAGGTTTATGTTCTGGATTCTGGAAACAAAAATTCGAGATGGGGCAGAAAGTCAGGTGGTATCATGTGTTAGCAGTAGAAAAGGAAAAGGAAGATGGAAAAAGTGTGGAATGTCAAAGTGTGCTTCCTCCCATCCTTTGTTATTTGTCAGAGCACATTGGCCTGAGCAGTATATGGAAAATTGAGGCTGCTATTCTAGAGGGTACAAAAAGTTTGCATATATCAGAGACCAGCCAGCTGTGGGTGGTGGGCCACATGTAGTGCACCACCTCTTACTAGTTGGTTTGTAAAGTAGTTATATTGTGGTTTAACTACGTACTGTACAGTTCTCATTTAAAATATGTAATGTAGTGATTTTTATTTTTTTATTTTTTGTATATTCAGAATTGTGTGATTATCCCCACTCTATTCCTGTGAACACAGTCACTTTTCTATACTTTGGGAACATCAGTTTTCTCACAGTAGTGGCAGATTTGAAGAGTTGCCACATGGCAGCAGAGATGCATTGTGTTCTGCAAAGCCTAAGATTAGTGGTTTTATCTTCAGATAAAGTGTTTGCTGAAGAACCAAGTTCAGTGTTCTAAATTACTTTCAAATATGAGTCTTACCGTTTTAAGTTTAAAAAATGTCGAGACCATGTACCCTATGAATGCCTGTAGTCTCAGCTACTCAGCAGGGAATGACAGGAAAATCACATGACTCCCAAGAGTTCGAAACCAGCCTGGGCAACATAGAGAAAAAGAAAAAGTCTGTATGTACTTAATTTTAATGAATAAACTCTTTGTATACTTCTGTGTACTTTTGAGGAGTCATACTTTCTCTTGTATATTGTCAGATGTGGGCACTGTCTCCAACTGTCTTTGCCCTCCTGAGTAAGAATCTGATGATTGTGCATGGGGACCTGGCCGTTCACTTCCCTGCTATTCAGTATGCAGTGCTCTACACGTTGTATTCTCATTGTACCAGGTACTGTGTTTAAAAATCCACAAATCTTTTATGGGGAAAAAAAAGATGGACTTTTTTTTTTTGAGCTTTCTTGGTTACTTTTTGGCCTTCTGGCTTTTTGACTTTCTGTCTCCCTTTCTAAAAGGTCTTCCATTCTTTGTCTTTCAGGCATGATCACTTCATATCCAGTAGTCTTAGTTCTTCATCTCCTTCTTTGTTTGATGGAGCTGTGATTAGTACTGTAACTACAGCTACAAAGAAACATTTCTCAATTATATTAAATCTTCTGGGAATATTGCTGAAGAAAGATAACCTTAACCAGGATACAAGGTAAGTGATACTTTTGTAATATTCTTCCTAATTATTAATTCACTTAGAATTGGAGAATAAGATGTTGATTACAGAGGTACAATATAGTAGCCTCTTCACTGTAAAATCCTTCATAATTCAGCTTTATTACTTAATCTTTGTATTATTTGCTATAATGTGTACTACTCTGGGGAGAATTTTTTTTTTTTTTGAAACAGGGTCTCGCTTTGTAGTTCGGGCTGGCTCTGAGCTCACTATGTAGCCTAGGCAAGCTTTGAGCTCAGCAATCCTCTTGTCTCTGCCTCCCAAGTGCTGGGATGACAGGCTTGAGCCACCACACCCGGCACTGTGGTATGTGGTATTGATGGCTGGTGGGCGTGAGTCTCCACGCCCAGCATTGTATGTGGTTTCTGGGGATCGAACTCAGGACCTTACGCTTGTGAGGCAGGTGCCAGAACCACTGAGCTAACCCTCCGGCCCTGGGGAGATTTTTTTTTTTTTTTTGAAAGAATTTTTTAAAAGGTTACCATTTTACCAGAAATGTCTGTAGTTTCAATTTTTCTTTTTGATTTAGATGTTTCAAAAAATTAAGAAAAAAGTGCTAAGATGCTTTTAGTGTTTGCAAATGAAAAATGAACTGTGTATTGTGTTATTTCAGGAAGCTGTTAATGACTTGGGCTTTGGAAGTGGCTGTTTTAATGAAGAAGTCTGAAACATACGCACCTTTATTCTCTCTCCCATCTTTTCATAAGTTTGCCAAGGGCCTTTTAGCCAACAGTAAGACTCATTTAATTTTATCAATCCCTAAAAAAATACTTGATAGTGGGGGAATGTAGTTTCTTCAGTGTTTTCCCTGACTTGAACATGTATATAATCCCGATTGTAATGAACACAGTTTTAATATTTGCAGAATAAACTGGTGACTGCCCTATTTTGAAGCTTATAAATAATACATTGCATGGTACTGAGAATAGAACCCAAGTTCTTCTCCCTGAAGTATATATCCACTCCTTTTTATTTTTATTTTGTAAGATAGTGTCTTTAAGTTGCCTAGAATGCCTGAGCTTCCCATGGTGCTGGGAGTTTAGGAGCGGGCCAGCATGCTTAGCTTATTACATGTACTTTTAAGTTTTCTCTTTTAGGAAAGAGTTTGGGTGAGGACTGGTTAACTTAAATGAGTTACGTTGAATATGTTATTTTTCTCAAATGTTTCTGCCAGGCAAGAGCCATGTCTAGTCCATAGTAGGTACTCTCTGGCTATTGAATGGATGGCTTCAGGGAGTTATAACAACTGGCATATAATTTCTTTTGGCAAGCTAAAAGGAACTTATCTTTTAATTTTTAATAGCTCTTGTTGAAGATGTGAATATCTGTCTGCAAGCTTGCAGCAGTCTACATGCCCTGTCCTCTTCCTTGCCAGATGATCTTTTACAGAGGTATGGACTAGAGACCATGTCTTTTGACTCTGGCTCTAACAATATGGGAATCAAACCACACCTGATTTTATCTGTTTCCTTTTTTTATAGGTGTGTTGATGTTTGCCGTGTTCAGCTAGTTCATAGTGGAACTCGCATTCGACAAGCCTTTGGAAAACTATTAAAGTCGATTCCATTAGATGTTGTCCTAAGGTAAAAGAATTATTTTGGTGTGCTATGTTTTTACTGCCCTAGAAATAGTCTAGTTTAGGAAAAGACAAATTGCCATAATTAGTACATGAATGTCACTTCATATACAATACTTCTCAGTGTTGGAAGATGTGTCAAAGGATCAAATATTATGAGGTCTAGGAAATAACAATATTTTGTACTTTAATGGTCTTAGTAAGCTCATACTAATCAATATAGACTGATTTCATGTTGTACCAAAATGCATTTCTTAGTAATTGAGATATTTATAAACAGTTTTTATTGTTTTTTATTAGGTCAGTTTGGGAGCTAGTTTTAATAACATCTTTATCCACTTTAACATTTCTGTTTTACATGTTTTATTCCTAATTCAGTGAAGAAATAACCCACTTACAGTATGTGCTAATCTTTTAACTGAAACATTTTGCATAACCATGACTTCATTTTCTGTCTACAGCAATAACAATCACACAGAAATTCAAGAAATCTCTTTAGCCTTGAGAAGTCACATGAGTAAAGCACCAAGTAATACATTCCACCCACAAGATTTCTCTGATGTTATCAGTTTTATTTTGTATGGGAACTCTCATAGAACAGGGTAAGCCATTTTTTTTTTTTTTTTTACTGTTTCAACAAGGAAAAATAATTTTAAGAGTATCTTGACCTTAAATCCAGGTCATAGCAAGACCTTGTCTTTTGCAGAAAGGTAAATGTTTAAAACATATCAAGGGGGGCAGAGGTCAAAGTAGTATTATTTTTCAAGTGGTTCATTTTCATTAGTAGGAATATTCTATTGGAGATAAGAGAAATAGAAAATGTGATTTCAGTGATGAAATGTGGTTGACAATTATGTGATCTGTTTGTTGTTGTCCTTTAAGGCAGGGGAATGGTGACAGAAGGTGATACTTAGTTGTAGTCAGTGAGGTTCATCCTGGTCATAAGAGTGCTAAGAGCCATTTACCCTCATGATCTATCCATGCCTTTCCTTGACTTAAACTATAAAGAGATCTTGAGTACATGATCATTACATATATGAAAATATAACTAATTTTAAAAATCTAAAAATGGGAAGTGGAATTATAGTTTATCTCATTGTCAAAGTTTTAACTTCTTTTAGTAGGAAAAACTGTAGTCTTTACTCTCATTCCTTTTGCAGTTGTTTTGGATTATTTAAATAAAGTTTTCATTGTCTATTAAATATGAAACTACTTTCCCTAGGAAGGACAATTGGTTAGAAAGATTGTTCTATAGCTGCCAAAGACTGGATAAGCGTGACCAATCAACCATTCCCCGCAATCTTCTAAAGACAGATGCTGTCCTTTGGCAGTGGGCTATTTGGGAAGCAGCACAGTTCACTGTCCTTTCTAAGTTGAGAACCCCATTGGGCAGAGCTCAAGATACCTTCCAGACGATTGAAGGTAACCAAGTCCTTATACTTCTTCAAACCTTGTGTTGTAATAGCTTTTAAAACACTTTGCTGCATAGATAATAAATTTTTTCTTTATCAAAACAAAGATGTGAGCCAGGCATAGTGGCTCACTCCTGTAATCCCAGCACTCAGGAGGCAGAGACTGGAGTATTGCTTCAAGTTCAAGGATAGCCTGGGCTGCATAGTGAGTTCAGGGTTAGCCTGAGCTAAAAAGCAAGACTGTCTCAAAAAACTAAAAAAAAAAAAGGAAAAGAAAAAGAAAAAAAAAACCCACAAACAAGATTTGAGAATAGGTTTTGAAAATAAGTATTTTTCAGGTAAGCATGTTAGATAAGTTTTTACTACATAGTCATAATGGCCACATGGTCTGTTCTCATTCAGAAATTTAGGGGGCAGTGCTAGGTGTGGTGGCTCACACCTATAATCCCAGCGCTCAGGAGGCAGAGGCAGGAAGATTGCTGAGTTTGAGGCTTGCCTAGGCTATATAGTGAACTGAGGGCCAGCCTGAACTACAGAGCGAGACCCTGTCTGAAAAAATAAAAATAATTGGGGGAACTGATGTGGTTAAATTGGTATAAACACGATACCTGATAAATGTGAATTTGTGAAATAAGGTCAGATTTCTACAATTCCCTCATAATTGGAGTATTGTATTTGCTTTCAGGTATCATTAGAAGTCTTGCGGCTCACACATTAAACCCTGATCAAGATGTCACTCAGTGGACAACTGCAGACAATGATGAAGGCCACAGTTGCAACCAGCTTAGACTTATTCTTCTTCTGCAGTATCTGGAAAATCTGGAGAAATTAATGTATAATGCATATGAAGGATGTGCTAATGCATTAACATCACCTCCCAAGGTTGGTTTCTTTGGGATAATATTGCCTTGTGGCAGTTTCATTGTCAAACCTGGTAGAGATTCAGAGAGCTGAGGTCACATTAGACTTAACGTATTTGGATAATATGAATTTGAGGCATATATACCTATAATTTGAACCAATCTCAAGTTCTTTCCTTTTTTTGTGAAGGTCATAAGGACGTTTTTCTACACCAATCGCCAGACTTGCCAAGACTGGTTAACTCGGATCCGTCTGTCCATCATGAGGGTTGGGTTATTGGCAGGCCAGCCTGCTGTGACAGTGAGGCATGGCTTTGACTTGCTTACAGAAATGAAGACAAATAGTCTCTCTCAGGTAAAGTGGTGTGTTTTGAATGTAAATCTGTTAGAGAATCTTGGGTTTAATAACTTGGCTGTTATTTAATCTTGAAATAAAATAAATTAAAACTTCATTTAGAAGCACGCGTGTGCGCACACACACTCTCTCTCTCTCTCTCTCTCTCTCTCTCTCTCTCTCTCTGTACTGGGAGTTGAACTCAGGACCTTGCTTGAGCTTCCCAGTCAGGCATGATGTCACTGACATACATCCCCAGCCTGGAAAGCTTTTCATTCAGTATTTTATAAAAGGAATAACTGCCAAAATCACTGGTTTATGTTTTCTATATACGTCATGTTAGAAGTACTTCTTATCCATATGGATTAGGCCTTTTAAGAATAATTAAAAGAAATTTGTCTATGGAAATAATTTTTATAATGCACAGAAAAATTCTTAAGTAATTTCTAACTTATAAGTAGATCCCAGAAGAAAATATTTGCTAATTAAGATAATGTCAGTTTTAAATTTATGTTTATTTATATTTAATTTTGGTTTCTGTTTATTCCAAGTATGGTATAAGTAACCTTATATGATGGCCACAGATTAAATGTTTGGGTAACTTCGTTTGGCAAAAGACAGGGTCTTGCTATAAAGTTCAGACTAGCCTTGAACTTGGCAGTGCTCCTGCCTTGGGCTCGCAGATGCTAGGATAACTTTTTTTGGGGTGAGCAAGGTTAAGACTGAACACCTACCTGCTGCTAAAATTCTGTCGTTTGCCTTTTGTGGTTACATTGAAGAATTCTAAACTTGTCAAGTACACTCTATAATCCCAGATATTCAGGAAGCTGAGGTGGAAGTAAGAGTTTGAGGCTAATCTGAGGAACTTAGTAAGAAAATGAAGTAAGAGGATTGACTGGCATTATAGGTCAGTGCTTCCCTGCTTCAGTTTCAGTAACTAAAGAAAAGCTGTGCTGAATAATGTCAAAATAATTGTTAAATAAATTTGACTCATTGCCAAGAGTTCAGAGCCAGCCTGAGCTACATAGTGAGACCCTTGGGGGGATAAAAAACCAAACCCATACAGTAAAATTGATTCTGCTTAGTTTATGGTCCAGTAGTTGTAAACTTAGTAGGGATTTTTGGTTTGTTTGTTTTGGGGTACATTGAGTTGTTACATCAGTGTTAATGTTATTGACCTCTTGGTACATTTTTCTGAATGCCATTTTTAGGGGAATGAATTGGAAGTAACCATCATGATGGTGGTAGAAGCACTGTGTGAACTTCATTGTCCTGAAGCTATACAGGGAATTGCTATTTGGTCATCTTCTGTTGTTGGGAAAAATCTTCTTTGGATTAACTCTGTGGCCCAGCAGGCTGAAGGAAGGTAAATTGGAAAGAAAAGAAATAATAGGATTACTTTATGTTTAAACCCTTTGCATTACTAACATAATAGATAAAAGTTAGCTAACTGGTGGCACACACTGTAATCCCAGCATTTGGGAGGCCAAGGCAGAGAGATCACCACGCATTCAAGGCCAGCCCAGATTGTATAGCCAGATTCTGTGTCAAAAACAGACCAACCCCCCAACAAAACAAAACCCAAACAAAACAATCATAGTAGTTAGATGTTAAAACAGCTTTGTTCAGCTGGGCATGGTGGTGCACACCTGTAATTCCAGGTTAGAGCAAGAGGACTGCCATGATATTGAGGCTAGCTTGGGCTACACTGTGAGACCCTGTCTCAAAAGACTGAAAAGAAAAAAAAAAGGAACTTTGTTTTTACTTTTAACAATTTAAATTTCTAATAAAGGATTTCATGAGGGGCTATCATTGTTTTAGTCTATATTTTGATTATCCATACTTGATTGCCTTTCTACTTTAAAAACTGTTTAGAAATCATACTGGGAAACATGATCATTGATTATGGATGCTTTTGAAGTTGTGCTTATTTGAGAACCCTCCACATGAGAGAGAATCTGGTACACTTCACCCTATTTAGACCTCTGACCCCTATACTCAGATTCTCTTAATTTCTTTTTTTTTTTTTTTTTTTTTTTTTTTTTTTTTTTTTTTTTTGAGACAGGGTCTTGCTTTGTAGTTCGGGCTGGCTCTGAGCTCACTATGTAGCCCAGGCAAGCCTGGAACTCAGCAATCCTTCTGTTTCTGCTTCCCGAGTGCTAGGATTACAGGTGTGAGCCACCGCGCCTGGCACTGTGGTATGTGGTATTGATTGTTGGTGGGCATGAGTCTCCACGCCCAGCATTGTATGTGGTTTCCAGGGATCGAACTCAGGACCTTGCGCTTGCAAGGCAGGCGCCTGAACCACTGAGCTAATCCTCCAGCCCTCTCTTAATTTCTTTAAAGCAGAATGTGCCATGATGGTCTCTCTGTTCACATTAGCTTAACAGCATCTTGGAAACTGAGGAAAAGAAAGAAATAATTGCCCATGATTCCATTTTGAGTTATTAACTATTAGTTTTAGGGTATATGGCTTCCTAGTTCATTTTTTTCTTTCATATATAGTCCCCCTGCCTCATTCCCCTGGGGATTGAATTCAGCTCCTGGCACTGGTACTTCTGAGTGATATATAGGTTTTTTTTTTTTTTTTTTTTTTTAAATCTCAGAAATAGTCATGTACCTAGGTTCTGGGCATACGGTTTTATGGCTTTTTGAAATTTTGCTGACAAGTATTTTGCTATGTAAATTAAAGTTTTTGCTATGTACATTTTCTGTACTGTGATATTTCCACCCCTGATATGGAACCCAGGTAGGGCCTTCTCACTGAGACATTGTAAAATTTTTTTCTTGAGATAGGATCTTGCTTAGTCAGGCAGAACTTGGGATCCTTTTGCCTCAGCCTCTTGGAATACTGAAATCACAGTCTTTTGTCAGTACACCTGACTTGTATTATTATATTTAATGGCCAGTGATATTTATTTGTGAATGTACCATAATTCAGCAACCCTTATTCTTGGACATTAAAGCCATTTCCAGTGTTTTAAACTAATCTTAATGCGCCATCACCCTTGAACTTTGCTCCATATTCTTGATCACATATCAATTCTTACATGTTAATTTACTGAAAGCTTATGAAACAGAATGTTGATAACTTAATGCACAGAAAAGATGGCTCCAATATGTCTCATTAATGGTAGAATAACCTTTCCCTCACCCTTGCGACTATTGAATATTACTGAGAAACAAGAATTTTACCACCATCCTGAGTTAAAATACCTGTTATAATTTATATTTTTTATTAATGTGTAATCTTAATCATTGACCATTTGATTTTTCAGGGTATTTAGTATGTCTTCATGTTGTCCATTTTTCTTTTATCAATCTGTGAGATTTTCATTTTACATTAAGATTGTTGATGCCAGGCTAGGGATTTACCTCAAGTGGTACTGCACCAACCTTAGATGCACAAGGGCCCAAGTTCAATCCCCAGTACCACAAAAAAAAAAAAAAAAAAAAGATTGTTGATGCCTTGTAATGTCTTGTTTTTTATAATTTGTTTTTGATGTGTTTTAGATACCTGGGAAGGTTATTATGCAGTTATTACTATTACTTTGTGCATTCTTTTCTTGAATTCTTCTGTGTGAATATTTGTCATTGTTTGTCACTAGTAATTCTTATAGTCCTATATTTTTAACTTTTAACTGCCTTTATTTTTGTTTGTTATGAAGAAGAGATGTATACTTCCCACTTCTGTATACTACATTGAATAATTAACTCATTTTCTTAGCTCAGTTTATTTCTATTCTTTTACCATTCTTTTTCTTGGCATGTAAGATGTATGTATTTAAAATAAGAGTCCTGGGCTGATGATTGGTGGTTCCAGCATCTGCCTGGCAAGCGCAAGGTCCCAAGTTCAATCCCCGGTGCCACATATCACAGTACAAGGTGTGGTCGCTCATGCTTGTAATCCCAGCATTCGGGAGGCAGAGGCAGGAGGATTACTGAGAGTTTAAGGGTAGTCTGGGCTACATAGTGAGTTCAGGGCCAGCTGAACTGCCAAGTGAGACCCTGTCTCAAAAAAAAAACTGAGAAAATTTTAAAAATTAAAAATAAGAGTCCTTCATTTTGCATTCAAGGTTTGAAAAAGCTTCTGTGGAATACCAGGAACACCTGTGTGCCATGACAGGTGTCGATTGCTGCATCTCCAGCTTTGACAAATCTGTTCTCACGTTGGCCAATGCTGGGCGTAACAGTGCCAGTCCCAAACATTCTGTGAACGGTAAGCATTTAGTGTATGCATAAAATAAAGCAAAAGGCAGTTAGGTGATGTGTATTGATGAGCATTTTATATATTTTTAGTTTTACTACTGATAATTGCTCTTAATCTCTGTCTTATCTTATAAAATATTTTCTCTCAGGTGAACCCAGGAAAACTGTGTTGTCCAAACCAACAGACTCTTCCCCTGAGGTTATAAATTACTTAGGAAATAAAGCATGTGAGTGCTACATTTCAGTTGCTGATTGGGCTGCTGTACAGGAGTGGCAGAATGCTATCCATAACCTTAAGAAGACCACCAGTAGTACTTCACTCAACCTGAAAGCTGACTTCAACTATATAAAGTAAGGACTTATTTTTTTCAGTTGTAAATTATGATACTTAACCCTGTTAAAACCAGATTTTTCATAATATAAAGCCTCCTCTGGCAGAAAAATACTACAATTTACTATAGTTGGTCATATCTAGTAGACACTGGTCATATCTACTAATAAAGAACAGTTGTATTTCTAATGAAATTTTTTCAAAAGGTCACAATAGGAAATCAACACTGAAGACAAGATATTAGTGCAGCAGGAAAAACAAACTCATAAACAATACTTAATGACTGCTTTAGAGAGGATCACATATGATGGCTTTGTAAATGTTTAAGTATATGAAAATGTTCTAGTGAGTGCGTAGCTCATGAACATCTATAAATTAAACTCCTTTGTCTATTCTCATTCCTTTGCATTTATTAATACTGTGATTTGAAATCGAGTACTCAGAATGCTCTAGACATTTGGTTGGGCAGACAGAAGTTATTAGACATGTGACATGTATGTTACACCTGCCTTTGGCTGTTACATCTATTAAATGGGTAATTACTTCTTTGAGCACACATGTGCCAGATAGTGGATTACAAGAAGATGTAGAACAGACATGAATTCTAACCTTTTAAAACAGAAGTTAAACACAAAAAGAATACTGATAGAAGGATTAACTTTACTTTACTTTTTCTGTGTATCAAGAAAAGTAATTGATGCTGGGTACAGAACTTTGGGAGGTGGGTGTATGTTGTACATTAAGCCTGTTTTTTTCCTGGGAAGTTAGCTGAAAGAGTAGAACTGTGGAGCATGGTTAGGATATGGGAAACCTGCCCTCGAAAGGATTCAAGACCTTGTAGTGGGAGAAATGATACACATGTTGGTCACCAAGTCTTACTAGTTCGTCACTGTGCAGTAATCAGGCTCACCATTAATAATTAGGTTACAAAATAAACCAGGTGATGAAATCTCTATTGGTGGCTTTCAACTAGATGAGACAATAGAAAGGAAGAATTCTTCCAGAGAAGGCAAATGGGTTCTGTGAAAAACAGGGGAAAATGAAAATGGGAAGGGATACCAGTGGTGAAAGAAGGCAGAAGTGAGGCATGAGACTCAGGTGATAGGAGACTTACAAGGGCTTAGGCTTTCAGGTGGCAGGGAGTGAGTGAGACCTGTTGGAAGTTAAAGGGTTGCTTGGCAAGAACAGGGTGTTGAAGTCATTGTTTAGAGGTCGCTGCCAGTGTGTTGAACACATCCCAGGATAACCTGTGCATACCACACAAAGAGGAAGGAGACAGAGGGAGTGAGCCCAACTGACTGTTACAGCAGAGGCTTTCCTGTTTGCCACTGCTATTTTAGAGCTAAGTAAGGTGGATCACATCAAAACACCAATGTTTGTGTGTGATCGTAAATGACATGAATGACATTTCTTCAAAACAGTGTTGTCTATTGTATTTCCTTGTAGAGCTTATTCTTTTTTTGAGTGGTTCCATGGTTTGCATATAAACTGACCCAATATTTTAATTACAGGTCACTAAGTAGTTTTGAGTCTGGAGAATTTGTTGAATGCACTGAACAATTAGAATTGTTACCAGGAGAAAATATCAATCTACTTGCTGGAGGATCAAAAGATAAGATAGGTATTTGAAAAAATAATTTTAAGTTAATATTTTAATGAAATTCCTCAAAATGTTGATATGCTCTACTAGAGAATATAGAAATAATTTTACATTTTGGAGGGGCAGAATCCCATGGTAGTGGTTCTATTAGCACTTAACTTGGTGAATGAAGAACAGTTCAGTTAAAATTAAACAGAAAAACTGGGAATGGTGGTACATGCCTTTAATCTCAGCATTTTGGGAGGTTGAGGCAGGAGTATCAAATTGAAGTGCAGCCTGTGCAACTTAGTAACTTAAGAAGACCCTCGCTAGGGCCAGAGGGTTAGCTCAGTGGTTCTGGCGCCTGCCTCGCAAGCGCAAGGACCTGAGTTCGATCCCCAGTAACCACATATAATGCTGGGTATGGAGACACGCCCACCAACACTCAACACTGCATACCACAATGCTGGACGTGGTGGCTCACGCCTGTAATCCCAGCACTCGGGAGGTAGAGACAGGAGGATTGCTGAGTTTGCGGCGGCTTGCCTGGGCACCATAGTGAGCTCAGGGCCAGCCTGAACTACAACGCGAGACCCTGTCTCAAAAAGCAAAAAAAAAAAAAAAAAAGAAGACCCTGCCTAAAAATAAAAGCTGGATATGTAGCTCGGTGTGAAGGCCCGGCGTTCAGTTCTTAGTATTAGTAGTGGGAAGTAGGGACCCTAAACAAAAGCTACATGAATAAATTGAGATTTTTTTTAAAGATAACTTTGAAAGAATATGAAACAATGTTTAATTAAAATGTTTTTCTTTATTTTCATGTTGATATGGCTCATTAAGATCTTTATTACAAATGAAACAAATTGTATTAGAATTAGTATTATGAGTGTTCTCTGTTTGCACTGAGTTAGTAGATTATGTAAGATGCACTGATACAGATTTAGATTTATTCCTTTAAATAGTAGTTTGCCTTATTTATATTTCAGCCTTTAGAGTCCACTGATTTTTAGGAACGTAAGGTACAATTTTATAAACTAATGATTTATACATAATTGTTAAAAATGTTTAATGGTAGTAGTAAGCTTTCTGAACTTAAAAGAGATATTCATTGTGGGTTATTGTTTTAGGTATTGTATATTTTCACTCTTGTACATTAAAAGCAAATTAACTCAATGAAATTTATTTAACTTAATTAGATATGAAAAAACTACTTCCCAACATGTTAAGTCCAGATCCAAGGGAGCTTCAGAAATCCATTGAAGTTCAGTTGTTGAGAAGTTCTGTGTGCTTGGCAACTGCCTTAAATCACGTAGAACAGGATCAGAAGTGGCAATCTATAACTGAGTAAGTTGGACCTTCAAGAGGTATTTGTGCATTATGTGTACCATGTAAGTATGTGTACTGGATAGTACAGAAGACAGTTGCTGGATCACTAAGTACTGGGCCTAATGTCTTGTTTATACGTTCTTATTCTAGAGCAGGATTCCTCCTACTTTTGCCATATGGCAGCATTTTCACAACTGCTTTATTCCTCCACTGGTTACAAGTTGATGGAGCTCATTAATTGATGGTAACACTTTGTTTCAGAAATGTGGTAAAATACTTGAAGCAAACCTCTCGCATAACTGTTGGATCACTGAAGCTTTCTACATTAACTATTTCCCAGTCCTTGCCAGTTCTCAGTACCTTACAGCTGTATTGCTCATCCGCTTTGGAGAACACAGTTTCTAACAGACTTTCTACAGAGGTATGTAGAAGGATATTTTTGAAAATATATTATGAATAGTCATAGGCATTACTGTACATGAAAGACCTTGCTTACTGACTTTCTAAAATGGTATTTATGGTGGGAGAAGCTACTAAATCCAGAAATTTCAAATGCCATTTTAGGTAGATGTTCTTTTGAGAACTCTTGGGGATAGATGAGAGCACAGAATATACATGATTTCAGGAACAGCTAATTGCTTTATTTTTTCTTTACTTTTTTGAGGTGGAATATTATAAATACAGATATTTTCTTTATTGATCGTATAAATTTTGCACTTGACTTCAAGAAACCCCTCCTCCAAGTTAGTGTAATATGTAACCAAAATTGGGCCTCCCAAAGAGATTGTAATTTTTATTTATTTATTTATTTTTTGAGACAGGATCTCGCTTTGTAGTTCGGGCTGGCTCTGAGCTCACTATGTAGCCTAGGCAAGCCTCGAACTCAGCAATTCCCTGTCTCTGCCTCCCGAGTGCTAGGATTACAGGCGTGAGCCACCACGCCCAGCACTGATTGTAATCTTTGAGACATCTATAGAACAGTAGTTTTAATATTCCTCTGTAATTTAGCCTTGATGTATAGTACATATAGTGCTATTTTAATTTTAAAAGTCCCTTATTGGGCTGGGGATATAGCTCTTTGGCACTGCACCTGCCTTGTGAGTGTAAGGTCCTGAGTTTGATCCCTGGCACTGCACAAAAGAAGTCCCTTATTGGTAAGTATGTTGGTAATTTGGACTTAACTATTCTGAATTTGTTCTTTTCAAAGGTTTGTTTTTTTCAGAGTTTTTTTCTCTGAAAATGAATTTGCTTCCTGTGATTTAAAGAGGCATGATGGAAGAGAGTGGTTGAGTTGATAAAACTGGAGTGGGCTGGAAGTAGCTGACTTTTATTAGAGACTTAGCATATGTCTATAAATATATAGGATCTTGTTTTATATTAAGGAATCTCTGTCTTTCTCTGACAGGACTGTCTTATTCCACTCTTCAGTGAAGCCTTGCGTTCATGCAAACAACATGATGTGAGGCCATGGATGCAGGCATTGAGATACACCATGTACCAGAGTCAGTTGTTGGAGAAAATTAAAGGTAGTTTTCTTTTTCTGAAAATTAATTGTATTGGGATTCAAATTGCACATTGAAAGCTTGCAGTTTGATGAGGTTTAGTGTATCTTGTAGAACCACCAGTAGAAACACAGTTCAGAATGTGTCTCACCCGCAGTAGTAGTAGTTCCCCTCTGCCAGAATCTCAGTCCTCTTCCTATTTGCCCTATCACAGGCAGTGATTGATCTGCTTTCTCTCACTGTAAATTAGACTTGTCTTTACTGAATATTTATTTGGTTTTTCTCAGTGGGAATT